>CAUYON010011101.1:0-27367 GCA_963573935.1 Arctocebus calabarensis
ATGCAATCTGAGATATTTTATCAACCTGATTGACATACCGTTCATGATATTTTCTCGTTTACTATATGAAAACATTTTTGATCCGTATTTAGAAGTTTTCTCCTGACCCTTCAAATATGTACCACCCATGTGATCTTACCCTTTGTCCCAACTCCCCCCACCCTCTCCCTCCCCTTCCCTCCCTCTCCCCTTTCCCCACCTTCCTAACTCAGTTGATTATTTTGAGGCTGAGTTCTGTATCCTTAGCCTCTGTGAGCTCTTCTCTCCATCATAAAGCCTCAGAGTTTGTTCATCCATCCTCATTTACCCATTCTCTCTAGATTTATTTATTCTCTGTCCTGCCTGTTGCTCATTATCTAAAAAAGAGTTGTTTCATATTTTTCCTGTTTTCTGCATGTAGATCTTTTCTTTTGGTGGGAATAGTTGGGAATAGTTACCATTTATTGAGTAATTTCTCTCTGCCAGACACCATTCTGATGATTTTACATGCTTTGTCTCACTTAAACCTCACAGCAACCCTTTGAGGTAGGTAATGGTCTTTTTCTCATTTTACAGACCAGGAAACTGAGTTTCGGTGTTGTGTTCAAGAACATATAGGCAGTCAGCAAGGTGTCTTATAAGAAGTTTAAAATCTAGTGAAGGAAATAGACATGCACGTGATTTCTGCAGAAACAACCTAATCTGGGAGATCACTGGGGAATGAGGGAGTGATTAGGGTTAGAAAGCATTTGAGGTTCTGTGGAGATGAACTTTTTTAGCTGGATAGCAAAGGATGGGTAAGGGTAACTCACCTTACCTGGAGAAACACTCCTACTAATGGTAAAATGTTTCTTCCCAAGTGATGGTAAAGAAAGTTAATGTAGACAGATGGGGAGGCTGAGGCTTAGAGAGGTTAACTAACTTGCACAGTCAGACATAATATTGCGGGTTCAACTCAAACCCGGATGTAACTGACATAGTAGTGTGCTGTGGCTGCTAAAAGATCCTGAGCACAAGTTGCATCAGCAGCTGCATTTTCTAGGACAGGAAAGTGAAAGTCTCTGCCTGTTCTGCCTGTCACAAAAATTCTCAGGTATTGTGTCTAGTTCTGGGGCCCACACTCTAAGAGGGGTTGAAGATAAACTTCAGCATGTCCAGAAGAGAGCTGATACTTGTACAGAGCACTGGTTCAACTCTGTGAGATGTGGAGGATCTTCAGTTTAGCATGGGAAGGCAGAAATAGTAAATAGACTCAGAGATTGGGAAGGTTGCCTTGGGACTCCTCGAGTGCTAGAGACAGAACTTGTGATAGTAGCTAGGGTTGGTGAGCTTAGGGACACTGCCAACTCTCAGAGTCTATGAATTTGTGATCAGGGAAAGTTGCTGTTTGTGCCTTATCAAAATGTTTCTTTTTATTTATTTATTTATTTTTAGGTAACAGGTATTCTTTTTTTTTATTAAGTCATTTGTACCTAGATCATGAATACATTTATGCCATTATGGGATTCAATGTCCTGATTATTTGTACAAATTGGAGTGCTTACATCCTACTAATCAATATAGACTTCACCTCATTTACTCAATTACAGCTTTAAGACATTTGTATTCTACACCTGATAGATCCAACTTGTACTTGCAATATGCTCCATAGGTGTGGTCCCCCTACTAACCCTCCATCTATCAACCCACCCTACCTTCCCCCCCTTCCCTCCTTCATCCTAGGCTATAGTTGTGTTTCATTTTTCATACACAAGTGTGAGTGACTATATATTGGTTTCACAGTAGTACTGAATACATTGGATTTTTTTTTCCATTCCTGAGATACTTTATTAAGAAGAATATTTTCCAGCTCCATCCACATAAACATAAAAGAGGTAAAGTCTTGCTTCCACACATTCTACTACTTTGCACAAGACCTTGGCATAGTAGTGACTCATTAAAGATTTTTTTTTTGAATTGAATTGAATCCTTGCTATATAATGGAATCATTAGAAAATTAGAACCTCATTATATTGAAGTTTAACTTGTGCGTAGAATTACTACCCAATTTCCAATCCCTAAACAAAAATCTTTGTTAAGTGATACAATATTTGTGTGAATTAGTACTAACCTTTGGGAGGGCATTAAACATCCCCCACTAATCATTGCATCCAAGTGATAGTGCATACTTGGCAGGGAATGGGAGCATTTACGGGTTTTCTGGCCCAGTATTCACAGCCTGTTAATGAAAGCTGTGGCTCACTTGAGGTGAGGGAATAAAGGACAAGGGAGCACTTGGATTCCTCCCTTTGCTCTTCACATTGTGAGTGGTGAACAAGGCTGACCTCATTCCACAGCTGGATTGATATGCAAATTTACCCAACTAATTGGCTTTCCCAGCTGTCTCCAGAGGGAGGATGTATTCTTTATGAAGTGCCGTCTAGGGCTGCATTGAGAACATTGGAACTACTTAATTGAATATCAATGAATCTTTATAAACTAATAAAGATGGGGAGCCTGGGAAGCATGAGGTAGATTTGTCATATTGAGAAGAAGAGTGCCTTGATTTGAATTTGTGGGAAGTGAAGTTTTCTCTGGGTTTTACGAAACTCAGTTTAGGCTTTTTTGACTTGAAATTCTTGAAAACCCTACTGGTGCTTTCTTGAACACATCATTTGGTGAGTGTAGGACATGGGCAAGTGTATGAGTCCATGTCTAGGGATTCCTACTCCTCCTTTCCTAATGCAGTAGAATGCAAGGATTGTTGTGGTTAATGCCTGCTCTTGCAGCATCACATTCCTTTCCAGATGTCAGCCTTAGGGCCTGGGGCAGTGCAACCAAGTTGCCTGTCTCTGGTCCCTCCCAGCACAGGAAAGTGGGAGCTAGCCAACATGTGTGCTCTGTCCTAGAAGAGCTGACATTCAGTGACTGGGTGTCCATACATCTTTGCCTTTATATCCTACAATGAAATCTATTGAATCAAATGAAACCAAATCATCAAACCAGATGAGAACGAAAAGCAATAAATAAAATCCCGTGTAGTTCAAAAGAAAAAATGCTCATCGTCCCTAACCATCAGAGGAATGCAAATCAAAACCACCCTGAGATACCATCTAACCCCATCAAGAACGGCCCACATCACAAAATTTCAAAATTGCAGATGCTGGTGTGGAGAAAAGGGAACACTTTGACAGTGCTGGTGGGACTGCGAACTAATATAACCTTTTTGGAAGGAAGTATGGAGAATCCCCAAAGAATGCAAATAGACTTTCTATTTGATCCCACAATCCCATTACTGGGCATCTACCCAGAATAAAAAAATCATTTTATCACAGCTAAATTCACAATTGCCAAGATGTGGAAACAATCTAAATACTCATTAACCCAAGAATGGATTAACAAACTATGATAAATGTATACCATAGAATACTATTCAGTCATAAAAAATGGAGACTTTCCATCTTTTAACCTGGATGGAGTTCAAACACATTCTTCTTAGTAAAGTCTCACAAGAATAGAAAAGCAAGTATCCAATGTACTCAATGTACTCAATACTATTATGAAGCCAATAGATGATGTAATACATGCCCACACAGGAGAAAAACTCAATTCAATTCAAGATAAAGGGAGGGGGAGCAGGAAGGAGCAGCAGGGAGGTGGGAGGGGGATCCGTGTGTTCCCACTTAGTGGACACAGTGTAAAGGTATATGGTGCACCTCCTGGGTGCAGAGCACAACTATGACAGGGACTATTTACCAAATGCAAAAACTGTAACCTAATTGTTTATATCCTCATATTAACCTGAAATCAAAACACAACAAAATAGCTGGAATTTTGTTGGATTACTGAGCTCACTGACTTCCCTAGGGTGAAGATATTCATTTTTTTCCTTTCCCTCCCTCTACTACCTGTGCTATCAAACACTCAAAAGTCTTACAAAGATATACAGCACAGTCTCACTATCGGAAATAGACATAGATTAATGAAACAAGATTTAAAGTTTAGAAATGGACCCCAGCATATAAACGTTTATTATGCATCAAGGGTGTTGTTCCGTAACAAGTACCAGAATCATTGGATAACTATTTGGTATATAAAGTTATTCATAAAGGTAGACCTATGGGATGCCCCTAAACAAATTCTGATTGCTTAGAATTTGATTACAAAAGAAGAAGAGTGCAAGTCAAGAAAATCATCAGAAACCAAATTAAGAGGCATGGCTAAGCGCGTGGCTCACGCTGGGCTCCTGACACACTGGAAGGCCACGGTTGTGGGATAGCTTAAGGCCAGGAGTTGGAGACCTGAGAAATAATAATACTCTTTTTTTTTACAAAAAATTTTAAAAATAGCCAGGCATGAGGTGTGTGCCGGTAGTTCCAGTTGCTTGGGAGGCTGAGGCAGGAGCCTCCTGTGAGCTATGATCATCACACAATGCACTCCAGTCTGGGTGACCGAGCAAGACCTTGTCGTCTCTTAAAAAAAAAAAAAAAAAAGAGGTTAAAAGGCAAATGACAGACTCAGAATGACATTCACGATATATACAAAGTCTGCCAATTACATTCGTGAACTCATCCTAGAAAAAGTGCTCCATATCTCATTCGTGAATATTGCTATGGTCAATTTCAAAGTACTCCCCTTGGAAAGCTATGCTCTCATACCAGCACCTATCCACCCTTCAAAGCAATGTTGGAACTCTTTTTTTGGAATGGACATCAGAACTGTGGCCATATGAATGCTGAGCATTAAGTTCACAAACTTGCCACTGTGTGCTTACATCGGCAGTGCAGTGGCAAGGAAGGGTTGGTAAGGTTTCATAACCTTAGTATACCAGTCATGTCAACGTGTGGCAGTGTCTTGTTGAGTGGTGTTCATTATTGTTGTCACGTGTCTTTGTAACTTGAGGACTTACTGTAATAGCTTCTGTTCCTAAGTGTCAGTTGTATGTACCTCAGATGTTAGTAACTCAAGGACTGCCTGTTTTAGTCAACCAGTTATGCTGTTTCTATATGACAGTTATATTTTTATAGAAAATAGTAAAAGTTTATTAATGAGATGACGGAATGTTCACACTACATAAGGTGAAAACAAGACACAAAATGTGTGCTCTCTACTGTGTGGTTGCACCTGAATCCAAACCTTTCCCTTGATACTCCAACCCCTCTAACCACTCGCCTGAGATTCCTTTCTTCCTGTTTCTTCCCAAACTGCGCACAGTCTCCACCAGGTAACTGTCTGGCGCTCCCAATGCTTTGCTGCAGTCTGCAGTTGGGCCCTGGCCCTGCTCTCCCTGATGTCACTAGCAGTAGCTCTGTTACTGTTTGGGGACACGCTGCAGTTCTCCACTTGGGACAGATCTGGTCCCTCTTCCTCTGCTTGTCCTTTCAAGATTGGGTTCCCAGGTGGGGTCTTGTCGCTGTTCATATGCTCTTCCTAGGTGATCTTGCCCACTCTCATGTCTTCCACGATGCCTTTGGCAAGGTGCTCGCAGATTTCTGCCTTTAATCCGACCTCTCCGCCTCGAACACCAGACCCGTCCGTCAGTTTGTTGGATAGTTCCATCTGGATGTCCCACAGGCACCTCCCAAATCCACATGTCCAAAACCATACTTGTCATCACCTCCCGTCTCCCAAATCTGCCTCTGTCTTTGCTCTTTTGGTTACCAGTGTCATTATGTTCCCAGTAGGACTGTCACTGTCTACTTACTTCCCTCTTGCACAATTGTGTACATTCAATCTTCTTCATGGCAGGCACCATGATGAAGTCACTTTGCTTAGTGCCTGGTACCCAAGTAGGTGCTTAATTATCGATTCAATGAATGAAATTATTGGCCTTATATTCACAACAATTCTTTCAGCCATTGTATAATTTTGTTTGCATTTTTAAAACACACAGAGAAAATAGAAATATGGCCTTTATTCTCCCATCTTTTGGAGAAATACTAGGAAGTATAAAAGTGAGAGTATCCCCTTTAGCTAATCCAATGACCCTGGAAGGGTGGGGGTAAGCCGTGAAACATTTTGGTGCACAGACCTCTTTACTTTGTCCTACGCTTCTAAGTACATGATTATATGTAAATAAAATATAAATATGCTCTTCTTAAAAAATAAAATTGCATTCAAGTTAGACATATGAGACTGCAGTTTATTCTTTCACATAACAAGATACCCTGAGTATCTTTGTAGGATATACGTGTGTATAAATCTACCCTCTGCTTTTCAAAGGGGGTGTAGCATTCCACGTGTAGATGTGTTGTAAAAACTGAAACATTCCCTGTAGGCACCTAGATTGTCTACCTCCCCTTTTCTACTATTGAAAACAAGGCTGAGTCTTGGTGCCCGTCGCTCAGTGGTTAGAGCACTGGCCACATGCACTGGGGCTGGTGGGTTTGAACCCGGCCCGGGCTTGCTAAACAACAATGACAACCACAACAACAAAAAAAATAGCCGGGCGTTGTGGTAGGGGTCTGTAGTTCCAGCTGCTTGGGAGGCTGAGGCAGGAGAATCACTTAAGCCCAGGAGTTGGAGGCTGTTAGGAGCTGTGACACCATGGCACTGCTACTGAGAGTGACATAGTGAGACTCTGTATCAAAAACCAAACCAAACCAAAACAAATAAACAACAACAATAACAACAAAAACAAGGCTGAAACAAATATCCTCATACATATATATCTTTATATACTTTTGTGGAATGGATTATGGATTCCTGGAAATGGAATTTCATTGTAATAGAGAATATGGATATTAAATTTTAAGACACTACCTAGCTTCATACATACGTACAGTGCTCCGTTTAATAGTCCATGAATACACACTCCCTTTCACACCCGTCAATACTTGATATTGCCTATATTTTTACTTGTCATTGATCTGGGAATGTGGTGCTTCATTTTAATTCTTATTTTCTTTTCTACTAAAGTTGACCATATTTTCATATATTTATAGGCTACATTTTCCTTTTTAAAAAATCTGTGAATTAGTTGGTATTCATCTGTATTTTGATTGGGTTGTTTATAGAAACTTTTTGTTTTCAGACAGAGTCTCACTCTGTTGCCCTCGGTAGGCGCTGTGGCGTCACAGCTCACAGCAACCTCCAACTCTTGGGCTTAAGTGATTCCCTTGCCTCAGCCTCCCAAGTAGCTGGGACTACAGGTGCCCACCACAATGCCAGATATTTCTTTGTTGTAGTTGTCATTGTTGTTTAGCAGGCCTGGGCCGGGTTCAAACCCACCAGCCCCGGCACCCTAACCACTGAGCTACAGGCTCTGAGAGAAATTTTTGAATAAAAAATTATTAACTCTTTAATAATAGTCAGATATTTGCAAATATTTCCCCAAATCTATTGCTTGTTATTTACCTTTGTTTCTATGTATATTTTCATATAGTTTTAAATCTTTTATGTTGTTACTTTGTTAATAGGTCACTTGATGTTTCTGGGTTCAGGTTCTTGACTTCAGGGTAAGAAAAATATCCTTTCGTATTTTATCCTAAACCTCATAGTTTTTTACATTTATATCTTTAGAACTGATTATTTTTTCATAATGTGTGAAATAAGTCTCTCTATATGTTTTATTGCAAACAGATAATGGTCCCTGAACTCTATATGTTAAATAATACTTTTCCCACTGAATCGAAATACTGGCCTTATTGCATATTCTATCTGTAGATGGATATATATGTTTCTACAAGCTTATTCTGTTCCCCTGATCTACTTAACTAGTTCTGCGCTGATACTACTTTATTTTCATAGCCTGGACTTGATAATGGATGTCGATACCTCGCATATAAGTCCTCTCTTATTATTCTTCTTTTCACAAACATGCATTTATGATTATACTAAATATTCCAGGAAAAACAATCAGAAATTAATTTGTGAAGTTCAAAAAAATGAGCAGTGATACTTGTGTTGAAATTATACTTTTATACTAATTTGCAAAGCACATCTTGGTGATGAGTCTTCCACTCTGGTAACCAAGGATGTCGCTCCATCCATTCAGGCCTTATTGTGTACTCTTTGCTAAAATTTGGATTCCTCTCATTAAATCCTTCTAGGTTTTCTATTCATCAAGCCTCTTCTCTAGTGTTTTCAAATAGATGACATTATTTTTATTAAGGATGCATGTGATGGGCAGACCAGGGGCAAGAAAAGAGAATGATTGTTATTCAGGAAATTAGTGACAGGGTTAGGGCTGTGGAGAGGGAAGGAGAGAAAGATGAATAATGTTTGTGAAAGGAAGAGCTGTGAGAAACCGGCAATGTAGGTGGAAGGAGTGGTTAGGGCAAAGAATGGGGGACCTCGTACCCAAGGCCCCGACTATTCACAGAACTGAGCTGGGAAGGGAGTGGAGAACATGGAGGCGGTGATTAGTTAAGACATAATTATCCTCAGCAGATCTTGTATGAGATGCTCAGAAAGTCTGGGTGGGAGCTCAAGTCATTTAGATACTCTTCACCATAACAAGACCCTCAATTTCTCAGTGGCAGGCATGGTCCGGGAAATGAAGATTATTCATAAATGCTTGGTCTGAATCAGAGGTTATTTGGATAATGCATTGTGGCAGCATCTACTAGACAGAATACCCAGCTAAGAACCAGGAAGCCTGAGTCATAGTCTTGCTCCTAACACCCGCTCACCAAGGAATCTTGGGGCGCTGAGGCAATCTCTCTCAGCTTCACCTTTCCAAAATTCAAAATCGAGATGCTACCTGGTCCTGCCCTATTTACCTAAAGGAGCGCTGGAAGTTTGGAACAAGTGTCTCTTGTGAGTGAATGGTGAATGTTGGGAAGAAGATGATATGGCCACTGTGACAAGGAGTGTGACAAATTCTGAAGTAGCAGCAGTTCAGGCTGCCGGAAGAAGATGAAGGGAGCTCAGAGGAGGCAGAAATCACAGTGGGGAAGCAAACTCAACTACAACATCCACCTGCTTTGGGGCCGGCTGCGGTGAGAGCCCTTTGAGGGTAGATAGGGAAAGATCCAAGACTCCGGGCTGACGGAAATGTGGAGCGTTCTCAGGATGATCCTGCTCCTTACCCTGCCCCTGCTGTGTCCATAGGGTCCTGACTGAGGGTGTTGAGAGGAGAGGAGGGTGAGGGGAAGCGAGGAGCAAGTCTCCGCTGTGCCCAGCGTGGGTGAGACACACTGGAGGCGCTGTCTGGGGAGATCCTTTAGGTGCAGGAGAGCAGCTACTCAGTCAGGGACAATCTGCTGCGGACCCTGCTTAGTAATTTGATTGCAACTGGCCTGGGAGACGGATTAACAATAGTTCACATATAGTAAGTAAGAGGTTGATGGGTGCTTCAGATGGGCAGAGAAATTTGATTTGTGGTGGAGAGCATAGCAGGAGCAAAGGTGCCAGAGCAGCAGCTGGATGATTCCACTTGGCAGACCATAGGCAGGGAATCTGTTCATTCTCTGCAGGAATAAAACATTGACTTGATTAGGGGGCTACTCTGTTAACATATATATTCACAGTCCGGGGACAAGAAGCAGGCAGATTTGGGAGCTGGCCTGAACCTGCAAGCACTACCCTAAGGGCTGGAGGAGTGAGCAGGGGCTCTCCAAGTTGGGACAGGCAAGAGTTGGGTCTGGGGAAGAAACACTGCTTCTGTCCCAGGACGTAAATATGGAGCACACGAGACAAACACAGGGAGATTTCGTCTCTGTAGCTTAGGAGGACACGCCACTATGACAATGCTCAAGGCAGAAAAAAAGCTGTCATTGTTCCCATTTTGATTTGGAAATTCTTTTCAGTACAGGTCTTTGGAAAGGCCAAAGGCAGGATATGGGATTTGCAAAAGAAATTGCACACAGGACACAGGGTTTTGGTATCTCAACAGTACCACTAGCAAAGGGCATCAGGCATAAACTTAGTCTTGGGAGATGGGTAGGAGCAGAGGCAGAACAGAGAGGAACAGGTATGTGTGAGTCTGTAAGTGAAGCACAGACAGGGGAGGGAAACCAGCAAGCGGATGAATGTCAAGTTTCAGTGGTGGAGAAACAGAACTCGACTGCAAAGGGAACTCGGGTGGAGATACAGGTGCCCAAAATGGTAGCTGGGCCCAGGACAGTGGGGACAAGGAGCAGGAGCTTTCCTTGCCAAGCAGAGAGTGCTTTGCGGGAATCCACTGAGGAGGAAAGGAGTGGATGGCAGTGACAGGGGTCGGCAGGAGGGTGTCCAGGATCCAGTGAAGGAGAAGAGCAGAGAGAATGAGCTCAGCAGACCCAGGCTAGATGAGGTCGCCCCCAGCGAGAGACGGGGCGGAGAGCTAGGGGGAGGGGAGCCCAGGGAGTTCAAAGGCAGCCTCCAAGGACTCATTGAAATGACACAAACACAAATCACAACTTAGCGTAGGAACATGTACAACGAGTGGCCTAAGAATGCAGAAGGCCAGAGAGGTAGCCGCTGGGGCCCTAGGGGGAGAGAAAAGGGATGTCACTTCAGTGTAAGACAGGGCTGAACACAAAGAGGACAGTGTATTGTGCAGGAGGCCAAGGGGGCTGGGAGCTCTTCACAAGGGGAAGCAGGCAGCGGAGCCAAAAGGGGGAGGCGTGTTTCTCACGCAGTTTGCATTTTCCCGGACCTGTGAGGTATGTGTTTCAGGATACACAATTGTGAAGGTGAATTAGGCAGAGAGAAAGCAGCATTGCCACCACAAAAAGCAAGAGAAATAAGAAAGGGGAAGGTTATTTGAGCGGACCTCACAAGTTTCCCCCAAATGAGGAGGAATGCCGGAGTGAAAGGAGACTTCTCCTGAACCCACCTGCAGAGCCGGGCCAAGAGCAGGCACCGAGCACCGAGCTCCGAGCACCGAGCACCGAGCACTGAGCACCGAGCGAGTGGTCCTTCACAGCCGGGAGGTAAACCCAGGCTGGCCAGTGCATATGGAGCTTCAGTTTGGGGAGATGAAGTGATGGAGGGCAGGGGGTGGCCTAACAACATCAACGTTCTTAGCACCACTGAATAGTGAGCTTAAAAATGGTTAAGATGGTAAATTTTGTTGTGTGTATTTTACCACATTAAAAGAATTAGTCTGGACTGGAGCCCTGCATGTAGAAGCCTCTTTTTGAAGAGCTGCTGTTACTGATCAGCCTCTGGGAGAGGGGTGAGGGCAGCCAGAACCCGAGGACATATGACCATCAACCAGCCGGCGGTCAGGTGTGGTCTCTGGAGCCACAAGGCCTGGGTTCAATCCCAGCTCTTGCACTCACTCACTGTGTGACCTCAACTGAGAGGTTTTCTTATTTGTAAAGCTGACACAAAAAGACTCATAGCACCTACTGGAAGGGTTGTCAGAGTTAACGCTGGCTGTGTCCTGACACCACGGGAGCACCACAACCGCCTCCCAGTACACAACGCTGAGCTGGAAACCGATTTCTGTCCAGCACCGTGCACGGTGCCTGCAGCAACATGCATACTCGACATTTCCTTCAGTCACGTTGCAGGAAGAATGGCGACCAATTGCTATATTTTGCTGCATAAAATGCTCTCCCATATGCAATGCGCACCCATGCTTTTGGCTCACGCTCCCAGGAAAATGCCTGTTGAGAAAGTGGCTGGATCTCTGCCAGAGAGACACGTCTGGGGAGGGCTGGAACTGCCCCGGTGAATGTCAGATTGCACGGCCCTCACACAGCCCCTTCTCCATCACGGCTGCCCCCTTCCTCTCTGCCAGGAGCTCTTCCCTCCCCACCACGAGAGGCGGCGGCCGAGACGGCCTTGTGCCCTTGGCGGCAGGGTAGGAGCTTCGGTGGCTGCCTCAGCAGCTCTGCCACCCCCTACTTCCCTGGTCGTGGCATTTCGTGGCGATTGCTCCAGCCCACTCCCACTCCATCCCAGATCTCAGACTGGAACTGTGTGCCCAGTGGTCCCGGGAAGGAGGGGATGGCAACCCTGACAGGCCCACTGCTCCCAAGCCATAGTACCCACATATAATTTGCCCCCAGAATGTGGGCAAAAGTGTGCATTATGCATGGTAAATTGAGGTCTATAATAAGAGGGTGGTGATCGAAGGGAAGGAAGGCCGTCTTTTTTTTTAAGATGTAGTACACATTTTATCTCGGGGTGGTCCTGCGACCCTGTTCCTCAGACTGACTGGGCTCCTGAATTGGAGGCAAAGACTCCTGGAGCTCTCCCTACCTGCGCAGCCAGAGCCCCGGCGCTGGGTTTCCGAGCACTCGTCTGAGAAGAGCGGCTTTAGGTTTTGTTTTGGTTTTTGCAGCTCTTCTCTTGAGAGCGATCTCTCCCATGGTAGGGCTAACCTGCCTGCCAGGCCCACAGAGCCTCCTTCCCTCTACACCCAGTGTCACTTCACGTCTACTCAGGTAGACACGAAGTTCAGGTTCAGCCTTGTGTCTAATTGGAACCCCAGTTTTGACTGGAGGCTCACAAACTAAAATCTGCAGTTCTAAATATTTTAAGACTAGGTTCCTGTTCTCCTGAAGTTCCCAGCACCCTCAGCTCTTTCTTGAGACTGGCTTTTGTCCTGTGGTGGCCAATCTTCCCACAAGGGGCCAAAATATTTTGCAAAATAAGAACTGGGGCCCTAAAGGCACTCAAAACTGCCTGCTGACTTTCCCAAGCAGCATCTCCCCTAAGATGCCTTTATTCTGAGCCCCCTCCCCATTGCTGAGACACCCCAGTACTTTACCTTGTACTTGAGGCCAGTCACTTCTCTAGACTTCATGCTTGCTGCAATCCTTGGCCACTGGTCATGTATCCTCACCCATCTCAACAGCCCACATCTGTACCTGTAGCTGTTAGCCCCCCAAATAGCTGTTGCGCCCCTAACAGCTAGGTCAAGTTCTCGGGTTACCCCATGCTGTAGTGTGATAGAGGAGATTATTTTTGCTTTAAAATATCTACTTTTCAATATTCTAACAAAAATGAAGGAGACAGGGGATAGATGAAATAAGTTTGGTGAAATATTGATGGTTGCCAAAGCTGAGGGGTAGATACATGAAGGTTCATTATGCTATCTTGTCTACTTTCGTGTATATTTGTCAGTTTTCATTATGAAGAAGAAATTGGGTTACTCACCCAAAATTCAGACTTCCTATGTATGGAGTTTATATGACTGTAAAAAATTGGTGTGCTGGAGACGGCTTACACCTGATCATGAGAGCCAGTAAAACTTTCAGGCATTTTGTGAGCTGGTTGTTAACATAGTTGTTATTAAAAATTAAGTTGTGTAAGTTTATAATTAAATTATATTAAACACAAAGGGAAAATGCTTCAGACTAATTATTCATTTTATTTATGTATGATCTTGAAGTTATTAACTTCTATTCCATCTGTGTGATGAAATGGTACAAAACAGTATGCCACTACACACCTCTTCCCAATTCCATGGTCAGTGACATTACATTGGTAGTTTGCAGCCCTAGTGGGAGGTTTTATTTACACCATGGGAATTGGAAAACACTATATATCTTGGCTTGATTGATTGTCTAGACTTAAACTGACGGCGAAAATATTAAAAATTCAGGTGAAACAAAAAAATGTTTTGTGTCTGTGGGCATTACATTCGTGAATAGCATGGAAAATTAAGGAAATATTCTTTAAGTATTTCAAAATTGTTATGTGATTCAGGGAAAAAGTCACATGTATTATTGGTAAACAAGTGAATGCTTGCCATACATAATGATGAACTTCAAAGATATTTCAGTTTAACGAATATAATTTGTACAAAGGTGAAATATAGTTTATCTATAATCATATAGCATATTTAATGACAATAAATTTAGTGGGAAAAGAACAGATTGGGACACAGTTACATTTGTCAAATCATGGTTAAACTGCAGCTATAGATTGCCTGCAGATACAAGAGCTTGGTAAAAATCAATGAAAATATTCTGGGAGAATCAATTGGCCATACAGAATTTAAAATAAAGAGTATTATATTGTTTTATTGTTACTTGTAAATTATGTACTATGCATCATTTATATTGGTAAATTCTCTCTCCCTTTCTCTTACCTCTAGCAAACAAATGCAGAGTGAATGTTTAAAGACTTAAGCTTTAAGCCTTTTTTTTTATGTTAGGCTTGCTTCTCCTGTTTATCTTAAAACTCAGTTTCTAGCTTACAATTCCTTATCTGTTTGCATCCTTGTTCTGCTTCATGGATGTAGATTCCACGGAAATGACTACAGAACTGGGCATCAATGCCTCAGAGTTAAAGTAAACTTCCCCTTTGTGACTCCCTAAATATCTCTAAAGATGATCAATGAAATATTCTTATGGGTCTTTGATTGAAAAGCAATCAAAGTGGACACTACTATAAAAACTAGAAACGTCCCAAAGAGATCAAGCATAGAACAGTGTGAGAACTAGAGTCCAAGGCTCAAGACATAGGGTGCCAATTGTCTCCAAGCTCCCTTTGAACTTAAAGCCTCAAAAATTTCAATTTGAGGAGCTGATATAGGTACTATTTGTGCTCTGAGACAACATTTACTCCTGATCTATAAGAAAAAAACATTTTCGGGCAGCACCTGTGGCTCAAAGGAGTAGGGCACTGGCCCCATATGCCAGAGGTGGCTGGTTCAAACCCAGCCCCAGCCAAAAACTGCAAAAAACAAAAAAACAACAACAAAAAAAAGAGAGAGAAAAAGAAAAAAACATTTTGCTTTTAACACTCAAAGTGGAAGATGCTTGGTCCAAAAATTATTCTGTTGCATTAGAAAGTACTGTCAAAGTATTGGTTACTCTGACCTTCATACATATGCACATACATATTCATTTTCATATGAAACATTGAAACATGCATAACAATGGAATAATATAATGAATGCCCCATATACCCAACACCCAGATCTCATACTTAACCAATTTTGCCATTTTAATCTCAGGTTACATTTTAATAATCTCTTACCGAAGGTCTTTTTTTTTTGTGAGGTAGTCTTGTTCTGCTTCCCATGCTATAATGCAGTGGCGTGATATGGCTCACTGTAGCCTTGATCTCCTGTCCTGGGATCAAGCAAGCTTCCTACCTCGGCCTCCTCAGTAACTGGGACTATAGGCACACACCTCTATGCCCAGCTGATTTTTTTTTTTTTTTGTAGAGAGTTGGGGTTTTGCCGTGTTGCCCAGGTTGGTCTCAAACTCCTGATCTCAAGGGATCCTTTGCTCTCAGCTTCCCAAATTGCTGGGGTTACAGGTGTAAGCCACTTCACTCTGCCTGAAGATTTATAGAAACGGAAAGGTTCTTCTCCTTCTTCATTTCCTCTCTACCAAATTCTAAACTTTAGAATAGTGTAGCTCCATTGACACTTCCTCCAACAAGTCCTCCTTGAGAGCCTTTCCCTACCTTTCAATTACCATAAACAGTCTACTTCCTCTGAATTTCCATAAGCCTTCTTTAACCCCCTCCTATGGCTCTGTGCACTGTCCAGTGATGTGCATTCTTGCTCCGGCCCTTCTGTTAACCTGTTCTGCTCACCTCTATTTCTACCATGGCCCAGCCTGACACATTATCTCTTTCCAGGTATCTTGTAACCTAGACTGGACATCTTACTTTGCTGGGCCTGCTGTAACCAAGTACCGCAAACTGAATCTGGATGGATTAAACCATTTATCATCTCCCAGGTTTGGAGGCTAAAATTCCTGAATTAAGGTGATGGAAGGGTTGACTCCTTCTGTGGGATATGAGGGAGAATCTGTTCCACACCTCTCTCCTAGCTTGCCTAGGTAGCTTTAGGTGTCCTTTTGCTTGTCGATGGCGTTCTCCCCATGTTTTCACATTGTCTCCCTGCGGTAGGCGTCTGTGACTAAATTTCCCTCTTTTGTAATGACACCAGTAATATTGGGTGAGGGCCCCACCCAATAACCTTATTTTAACTTGATTACCTCTGCAAAGACTCTATTTCCAACTAGCCTAACATTCTGAGGTATTAGGGGCTAGAACTTCAACATGCCCATTTTGGGGACAAACGTCAACCCATAGGAGTGGGACTCCATTATTGTTACTCAGATGACTTCATGGAGGCAAAGACCTCTTTTCTTGAGTTACCTCCTAATGGAGTTGCTAATAAAAATCCCAAATCATCCTTCCATCCCAAATCCCCCTTCTAAGTTTCTTTAGACCAGCACACTTCTGTGTGCTCCTTTTCTAGAAAAAAAGGTCAAACTACAGTGACATAATGACACGTTTCTGTTGTCAGTTTTACCTTCTAATGTTACAGTCCTTTAAGCCGAAGCTATGTGGGGAGATTACATAAAACACAACCTTTTCTTCATGTTATATGACCTACAAGGAAGCAAGATAATTTGTCAGTGATCAAAGGACTTGGCTTGGCTCGGTGCCTGTAGCTCAGCGACTAGGGCACCAGCCACATACACTGGAGCTGACAGGTCTGAACCCAGCCTGGGCCTGCCAAACAACAATGACAACTACGACCAAAAAATAGCTGGGCATTGTGGTGGGCACTTCGGAGGCTGAGGCAAGAGAATCGCTTAAGCCCAAGAGTTGGAGGTTGCTGTGAGCTGTGATGCCACAGCACTCTACCCAGGGTGACCGGTTGAGACTCTGTCTCAAAAAAAAAGGTATTTGGCTTTACCAACATAAAAAAGTCTCTTTCTCATTTCGTCTTTGAGCACCCATTCACTCATTTACCCACTTATTTAACTAATATTTATTGAACACCTACTAAATGCCAGGCTCCAGGTTGGCACTGCAAGTACACTGATGAATAGGCACCATCCTTATCTTCATGGGGATAAATTATAATTGGAGGGGCATGTGACTTCTCCAGGCCAATCTGGTCCTCGGGATTTGGCCTTCTCCAGGGCTCCCCTCTGCTGGTCTGGGCAGATTTCACAGACTAATCACCTGCTTAGCAACATTTGGTAGTGCCAAAGACTTGCAGTTACTGATATTCTTACTCCTTTCTCTAAAAACTGGCTTTTGAACACTCCTTTCTTTATAGTCCTGGCAACTTCCTCACTCGACTTCCAAGGCATTGGATAGTTATCATGCTTATCATTTCTTTCCAGCTAGAGTCCAATCTTTCCTTGGGAGTTTTCTTTAGGTTGTTCCTGAACTATTAATTCACTCTTTAGACTATTTCCAACTTCAGTGGTCGGCGAAACATTTTAGTAGCCAGTCAATGGATCTAGGCAAGAGATTAGGGTAACATGGGCTTAAATGCTGGTGATAGAGAACTGGAGAGTAGGTGCTTTCGAGGAGCAGTTCACCAACTTGGCTATGTGTAAGAATCACCCAAGGAGCAAGGTTAAGGTGCACATGTCCAGGTTTCATCTTGGACAGCAGCCCCAGTTGGAGAAACACTGAACTGGGCGGGGCGGGGCGGCTCATGCCTGTACTCCCAGCACTCTGGGAGGCGGAGGCGGGTGCATTGCCTGAGCTCAGGAGTTTGAGATCCTCCTGAGCCAGAGTGAGACCCCACGTGTACTAAAAATAGAAAAACTAACTGGACATTGTGGCAGGCGCCTGTGGTCCCAGCTACTTAGGCTGAGGCTGAGGCTGAGGCAGGAGGATCGCTTGAGCCTGTTTCCGTTTGCTGTGAGCTAGGATGAAGTCTCAACACTTTGGCCTGGCCAACACTCTGCCTCCAACAAAACAAAGCAAAACAAAAAAGAAAAAAGCCCTGAACTGCAGCATGGGGTGCTTTTAGGGAATGCTCATTAGAGCCAGGGAGGTCAGGGCCAAGTCACCAAGAGCTTTTAATGCCAGAATCAGCACCCAAGACCTCAGTGGGAATCTCTGCTCTAGGTGGCTGATGGGAAGTGAGAGGAGCCATGTGGCTCCAGGTAGAACCAACACGAGAACTTTAGTTTAGTGGCAGCATCTGTCAGTGCAAGGGCTCTGGTGCCAGAGTCCCAGGGAGGGTGTGGTGATGAATGAGGGCCCGGACCAGGACTCTCCTTACAAACGCATTCCTGATGGAAGCACGTGGACAGAAAGAGGGGAGTCGCTTCCAAAAACCCAGGCCAGGAAGGAAGAAAAGAAGTTGCTCTCCCCACGCCTCCCGCATGTGGAATGCTGCTGATGATTTAAGGGAATTCTTCCCAAAGCCGGAATTACCCAAATAGCTCACTGAAGCCACTCGGAAGGGACTTCATACCGGAGTTTGCCTTAAGAAGTCAACTCTGCAGAGATGTATGAGAAGGTAATTTGTTGTGATTGGAAAGACAAAAAGATTTTTCCAAAATTTGATTTTGGGACGAGGCTATATTAATTCTAAGCAGGGCCTTCAATCTGGTCTAGATCCTACCCTTCAGTTTACAAATGGAGAGACTAAGATTAAGAGTGGGGAAGTCGTTCATCTGAGCCTTGAAGGAAACATCCAGAAATCTCAAGTGGCAGACAGCCTCTCTCAATCTCTGACTTTGTGTGTTTTAGTTAATCCTTGAGTCTTGGCTCCAGGATTGGCATGATGGTTCAGTGCGAGAGGACGGGGGAAAAGATTAAATGCATCTGTTTATCTCTAGAAAGCCATGGAAATTTTGGCTGTAAATAAAGATACATTAGGTTTTTTGACTCTTTGTAGACTAATCATGGAAATGGTTTTTAAAAACTTTATCTTTAATGCCAAAATGAGCGCTGCTTGTTCTGCATACTTTTATCCCTTTTCCCTACTACCAAAAAGTCTTCTAAAAGACAGCTGTGTAATCCCCGTCTCGTCTTGGCTACCTTTCTCAAGCACAGAAGGGGCAGGAAAACATTGAATCAAATGCAGACCCAAACATTTCCCTTGTGGATACTGTGAGCAACTCTCCAGTGTTTTCAGGAAGCAGAGCAGACACTTAAGTCAATTGCTGATGAGCAGAGAAGCACTTCTCTGGATACCAGGTGCACATTTTGGGAATTGAACATCTGTCAGGTAAGCCACTTGTGCAACATTCAAGATGGGCCTATACCATTTAATCTCTGGGAAAATGTATTCCTATTCCTTTAACAGCCAAGGGGTTCATCAGATCACTTGATGATTACAGTGAACTTTGTCAATAAATCTATAACACACATATTTTATAGCATGTGTGCCATCTGACCACTACACTTAAGAGGTTGATTACAGAATTCACAGCAAGGAGAACCAGGGCAATATCAGCAGCCTCCGGAAACAGGTTTGGGATCAATATAATGAACAACTTGCTAACTTTCAGATCTCTCAAATAAAGAGAATACTTGCATCAGGATTAGTGAGTTCCTTAAGGTACCAGAAAAGTTTAGACACTGTGGAATTCCCTGAAGATCCCTTCCAGCCTTGAAATTGTATCAGTTCCTCAACTGGTGATGCATCACCTCATATGGCCCTAACCTTGACAGCCCTGAGACTGTTTTCTCTCTTCATTTTAATTACATGATTCTAAACTTAAACTTAGTAAATCTTGCAAAATATTAAAGACTGACTCAGAATCTCAACTTCCATATAAAGATCAATTGTGCATGTCTGATTTCTTGAGGCGAAAGAAGGAAGCCTACTCCCATGAAAGCTGTTTACAAATAAAATACGGCTCTCTAAAATGAATTGTTAGAATTTTGCCTTATCTTAAATTTAGGAAATTTGAGCACCTTCCCTACAGAACTTGATAAACTCTGCTATGCCCACACATGTAGCACTGATAAACTGAAATAAATTTGAGCCCTGAATTATTCGGTAATCTGTGTCCCTTCAGCCCCAATCCCTTAAGACCATCAGGTTCAGGAGACATGTTGAAGATAAGGTATAAACTTTACTTCTATTAAATAAGAAATTATTGGCATTTTTGTCCAAGGTATAGTGGCTACATAACTAGGTATGTCAACCAACAAAGATGGAGGGGGATCACAAAAGGTCGAGCAGCACAGAGAGGGTGAATTGCTTGAGCAGCAATTTATCAGCACTTTGACTCCTAAGAATTTCTTTGTTGCCACTTCCATTTATAAGAATGGTAATTTTGAGAAAACTCATATAGGACTTACAGCAAAGATGAGATGATGGAGATTGAATGCAGCTATAATGCATAAAGATAATATGTATCAATTAAAATCAAAGGAGGAAGGTGACTTACAGCATAGGTGTGCCAAAGTCACTGCATTAGTTTTCTACTGCTAATGTGATAAATTTCCACACGTTTGGAGACTGAAAACAACAAAAATCTATCACCATGCAGTTCTAGAGGTCAGAAGTCTGAAGTGGGTCCCACTAGGCTAAACTCAAGGCATTGACAGGGTCGTGTTCCTTCTAGAGGCTCTAGGGAAGAATCTGGTTTCATGCCTTTTCCTGCCTCCACAGACTGTCCACATTCCTTGGCTTGTGGTCCCTTTCCATTTTCAAAGACAGCAATGGCACCACTGTGGTGCCAAATGCTCTCCTGCTTCCCACTTCCATTTTTAAGGACCTTTGTGATTACATTAGGCTCACCCGGGTAATCCCGGATAAGGTCCCCATCTCAAGGTCATCTGATTAACGACCATAACCATCTGCTATTTTAATTTTCCCATAAACTCACATATTTCCAGCTTCCAAAAATTAGGATGCCAACATCTTTGGGAGGCCATTTATGGTGCCCAGCACAACCATTGACAGGAGAAAGATGACAGGGGTGTTATCTTACTTCAGAGCTAAAGTGCAGTGAGATTAACAGTCCCTGGCTGTTCGGTAGCAGCATGATCCCTATTTCATAGGAGGGAGTTACCTGCAGAAGCTACGATCTGTAACCTCCATGATATAGTTCTCTTCTTAAAAATCCCTCACCAGCACAGTCAACCAATACCCATGTTTGAGGGTGTTGTTGTACTGCTTACAAGATACTGTGGAGAATGTGGCATGGAGCAGCCTGGTAGAGTGAAAGTACCCTACATGTAACAAATATCTCATCGTAGCAAATTCTTAACATGGGCAAAAGTGGAGAGAACACATGACCCTCAACACATCTGGTATGTGCCACACTTGCTTCATCTCTACCACTAACTCACTCTCTGTCCCTTTCTACATGGCTGGAATTGTTCTGAGGTCATCCCAAGCTATCACACGTTTCATTTGTAAATTCTTCAATTCACATATTTAGCAAATAAGACTCTGAGATTTTGTGAGGTTTGGCAGAGGCTTTAACTAGTTGCATAATGTGGGACAAGAGGCACCCCTTGGAGCCTTGGTTTCCCTTTTCTATAAAATAAGGGCTTTGGGTTAGATTAATAAACTTACACCAGCTTTTACTTCTAAGCATCTGCAGTTATTATTTTTCCTACTTTTTAAGGTTAGTATTATAATTTTATATTAAATATACTTCTTAGTGAAGGAATATCTTTCTATACAAGGAAAAAACAAACAAACAAACAATTCCATTCCCTGACATATATCTAATGTCACAGAGCAGAAGGAATCTTTTCCCTCTATTTGGAAGTATCTTGTAGGGAAAAAATTTAAATACATTAAATTATTAAAGAATAGCAACAGCTTAATTCTGTTGACTCTATGTCTCTGAAATCAAGGGATATAATTACTATGGTGGAGTAGAGTCAAACATTATAAGTTAAGATTTTATAGAAAAATATCTGTTATTTAAATTGTTTGATTAAAGAATCATCCTTGAGATGAAATAGAGTGAGTCCTAATTATCTGCATGACATCTCTCTTAATCCCTAACCCAGCAACCTTGACCTTCCAGAATATAGCCAAGGAATACAAAAGAAGAGAAATAAAGATATTTAATGAGCTTCATCTCTCTAAATGAGAGAATAGTTACTAGGAGTAATTATCTCCCAGTAATTACACACAGACACATGCACAATCTTGCATATGCACTGGCACCTTCATCAGCTCAGTTACTACTGTGGAATAGTGGCTCCCACAGTCGGCAGTAACCAGCATGCTCACGAGGGGAGGCTTTTATTCATCAGCTAGAAAAGGACCTTCGTCTCTATGGGTCTGTATAAGGGTGGAAGCTTCAAGTATCATTCTTCTTGACAATGGATGTATCAGTGAGAGATAGTTGTGAAGGGTAATCGGGAGCTGGAGACACATACCTGAAGAGCAGACCTCAAGGCAAGTTCCAAGAAGAATCTGGCAGCTGCCGTAATGAATCTACTATGTTGCAAGGTCAACTATTTGGGTCCACTCTACATCCTCTAGCATGCAACCCAAAACAAAGGGACTAAAGGATTGGGCAACTTGATATGCTCTTGTAGACAGCAGATTTAGGAACCAATCATTAAAGTTAAGATCAGACATCTGCTTTCTGTGAAGCTCATCTTTGCTCTGCTCTTTGATTTGGGTCTACATCATAGTCTTTGTTTTCTAGTCAATGTCCTCCTCTGAAAAATGTCATATTTCTCTCAAGTGACCATCAGTCAGGATGGAAAGCAAGAGAAACCAGTACATTGATAAGGTACTGGCAATGGATTGAATCATTCCTCAATCAAAATCCAGGGGCCTTCTAGACATGTATCTGGAATTCAGGCCTGACTCTCCCAGGTCAATGACTAGATCCACGAGGTAGAATAGCAGTTTTGTACATGAGAAGATAGGGGGTGAGGTAAGGAGGAAGTAGATGCAAGTCAGTTTCAGGAGAGCCCTATGTGCCAGGGTAAGAAACTTCTATGTCTGTCATTCTCTAAGAGATGGGGACCCTTCAAGTTACCCTCAGGAGGTAGCTCAAATAGGATACACTTGGTGGATCCTGGGGAGAGGAGCGGAGAATGAATAGTCTGGTTAACAGGCCAGTAGTGAGTGCCCTATTATAAGTCCCATCATTCTTAGGGAATTCTAAGTCCATTTTGGTGGTGACACTGAAGTATGACTTTCAAGCTTAAGAAAAGTTAATCTACAGTGTAGCCTCTGTAAGTTGACCACCCAGGTCAGCCTCTGTAAGTTGACCACCACTCTGTAACTGGTCAGCATTCAGAGGGCATCAACGTAAGGAACTAAGCCTACTGTGCTGATACACACATGTGGTCCATGTCTGTTCTGTGAAAATTAGGTCAACTTAAGGAGGTGGTCACTGTAGGGAGGTGATTAGCTATGGAGGTTTTACTGTATTTGGACTGACAACTACCAATTTGAGGTATTTTGTACCTAAACCACAAAGGAAATAACAGACTAAGTTATTGATTAATTATTTGCTTTTTAAGGATATTAGGTTCTGGAAAAAACAGAACAAGAGTGGGAATGTCTGGATAAGATGCTAACAGTGCAATAGCCCACCCTCTTCAATCCCCTCCCCACCACACAGCTCTTAAGGAATTTCAGTCTATTATCAGTACGGTTTAAAGGCTAATGAAGAAACAATCTTTTTGTGAAGTAACAAAGAACAGAGTTTGAAAGCAGGTCTAGGAGAATGCAAGAGGAAACACTTGGTTCAGTGAAAGGCAAACTTGCCAATGGACATGCATTTTTTTTTTTTTTAAATACCATACGTTGCTTCGCAACCTCTAAAGTCTGTGCTTTCAATGCTGGTTCTGTGGGTAGCACTTTGCTAAATGCACCATGTGTGCTTAACTGTGGCTGTTTAGGAGGGAATTTTTTTTTTTTTTAAAGAGACTCAAAGCGAGAGAGTTCAGAGCAGTATTGTATGTGTTTTCTAGACTTTCAAATGGAGACTGAGGTTACTCTCAGATGGAACGTGCTGTACTCGTTTGTTTTCAAAGTCCTGGGCAAAATGACTGTGAGAAGTGTTTGAGAGAATTGCTTTATAAAGGAAAAGAGGAGAGGGAACCCAAACTCAAACAGCCATCTCCAAAGTGTTGAGAAAGGGGTATTTCATAGGGTGACAAAATGATGCCAATTGGGCAAATGGCGAGAAGTAAGAACTTGGAATCCTGCCTCTCATGCTTGTGAACCTCATGACCTTGGGCAAATTACTTCATGTTTCTGAGCCTGTTTTCCTATATGTAAAATTTAGATTGCAATTCTTGCCTTGTCTCTGACACTGAACAATTGGTACGCTTCAAGGGGGTAAGGTAGGAAAACACACTGTGCATGTGTTAATAAAGTCTTGGTAAAGATGAGCCATTATCATTCTTCTCCCCTGTGAACTGTGAGCAACTTATAGCTTATTAATTTTTTCAAAGTCATCAACACTGATAGAGTGCACAACATTTACTTAGTCATTCTACAAACATTTATTTAGCTCCTTACACTCAACAAGTACAAAATCAAGAGGGAGACAGATGATACCACCTTGTTTATATATTCCGTTTTTGGCACTTCATAAATGTTGTTAAATGAGTGAATGGAAGGTGGTATTTTCTCTTGAGAACCATTAACTTGGACCTCTGGAACTTGAAAGCCTTGCTGCCCTCCTGCTGCCTCCTCTCATTCCCTAATGGTTATCACCTTCAGTGACCTTGGCATCTATGAGAATGAATCCCCCAGCATCAGGCCTCAGATTCCTGACCTCTTCATTTCCAGTGGCCTCACCCACCCCATCATGGCCATTACTCATGCTTGCTCCCCCTTTGAAATCATGCCTTCAAATGGCTCGTACCACCTGACCTCCTCAACTTCCAGCTGCCTAATTCATTTATTCCCAAGTGTATCTGTATTTAACTATATTAGTACTTCCAGCCAAGTACCCTTTGATTTTCGTACCTACTGGCTCCCTCCTGTCCCCCGCTTAGACCCATGTACTGCATCACTTCATCCAGTGCCATTCTTAGTCTGTGGCAAAAGGATCCCTGCTCTGGCCTTGTTCCTCAGGAAGCTCCATGCTTTGGAGCACCTTTACAATATTTTCTGAGACTCCCTCCAGTGCCTGGGGCCAACCAGGGAGAACAGTATTGTCCAAGAAGGACTCCCTGAGCCTAGGCCAGGACCCTCATATGCTTTTGTCTCCAGATTCTTCCTTTCAGAATACTGTCTGATCCTGTGTCACCTGTTACACCCCAGTGTCACTAATCACTTGTGGGGTTGATAAATTGTCACAAGAAGTCCCTGACATTCAAACTTACAGGGTTGTTCCAAGGCCCCAGAGCTGGATCATACTTCCAGGAGGGAAGCCTAATAACAATTCCCACTGATCGGTACATTTCTTTGGTGGTACTGGGCAAGATTGAGCTGCCAGACATGGGATGAATTCAGAGCTCTGTGCTCCTAATCATTCATTACTGACCCTTGGGGATGTGCCACCTGTGCACATTCAGGCTGGGGTGCTCCTTCCTGTGAATAGACCTCAATGGTGGGAGAAGATAGTGGCAGGTATTATTCACCCTGTGCACCTCCTCCACACCCCCTTGCCTCTATTGGCACCCAGAGCGTCACTCCTCTCATCGGCAGCTGTTATGCCACTTGTCAAGCTGTTTTCTAGGGATGGTCATGCCTGTTCCATGTGACGGCTTTAGAGATCATAGCTTTGCACCACCAACAGAGTTTTCCATTAACATCTTCTATTGCTCTTGATCAATATGGTGATGTCATGCTCTTCCATGTTGGTGTTAATCCCTGCCAGAAGATGGACAGACGTTTCTTCCATGAGCGTGACTTCTTTTCACGCTCCACTGAGGAGCCTCTCGTGCATCCTCCTTTCTGATGGTGGCATGTAGAATGCAGCATTGCAGTCAGCAAGGGAAAAGACCCCATGCTGGTAATGCAGTGATTTCAGCCCATGACATGGTTGGGAAAAGTGCTGTTGTACAGTGATGCTATAAAATGCCAAGCAGTGCATTGACAATGACCAGAAAATGCCTTACCGCTGACATCTTCCTGCATACTCTGGGAAAATGTGCCTTTTGTGGTCTTCCTCAGTGAAGTGCAGTGACAATGCCTGAGGATCACTTGGGAGCCAGTGAGCATGGGCAGCCTGGTGGATAATGGCAGTGTCATAAAAGTGTAGCCAGCATGAACTTAATGGTATCAGGGACCTGCAGAGGCAAGGTCTAGATTGTTTTAACATGAGTAGGTGCCGGAGAGTCATGGCATTGTGAATAAAAACAGTGACATGTCCCCCTCAGTGGGAGGTATCAGATTAGCCAGAAGTGAAGTGGTGTCTTGGACAACAGCAAACATGATAACATGGTTTCTGGGCCCAGACAAGAGAACAGGAAGACTGATCCCCACGATAGACCCTCACCTGCACTGATGGCACAGTCATCATGCACCTATGTATGTCCTCTCTCTCTACTATGCCAAATCTTTGTCAGCAAATCACTATACTTCACATGGGCCCATGAATTTTGTAGTACATGTTTTCATTAAATTATTCCTTACAAAAAAATATTTCTTTATGGTGCTGTGCACACTCTGGGGGTAGCCTGAATTTGCATACTCTGTTACCAACTGTTTCAACTCCCTCATTCCATTATCTGTCTGTTGCACCAGATTGAAAAGTTCCAGACTTAAATGATTCCAACTATAAGATTCCTCCAGGCTTGACTTTAAGCTAATGAGTGATACTGGGGAAAAAAACCCACATAAACCAATGGATACCACTATATACTCACTGGCCATATAGGCCTGCTATTCTCCCAGCGTGCTTTGCTCTTCCAGTTTTCATAATTGTTTCTGTAAACACCCATCTTTTGCAAGTCTTCAGCCCCTCCTATTTCCCTTGTAGGTGATGTGGCCTCTTGCTTCTCACAGAAAGTAGATGCCACCACATGAGAATTTCCTTAATTTCCAGCCACTAAACCTGCACATATGTGCACCTACCTGTAATCCCAGCAACTCAGGAGGCTGAATTGGGAGAATCACTTGAGCCCTAGAACTCTAGGCTAGCCTGGTCAACAGAACAAGACTCCATCTCTAAAAAATAACAGAAAAATCTCATTTGCCACTCTTCCTTTTCTTATTCTTCCTTTTTGCTCTTCCCTGTTACTCATATCACATTTTAATAGATTTTATTAATCCATTCATGAGTCGATGGACACTTAGATTTCTTCCATGACTTGGTAATTATGAATTGAGCTGCAATGAACCATCTGGCGCAGATATCTTTATTGCCAAATGATTATTGGTTCTTTGGATATACACCTAGAAGAGGAATTGCAGAATCAAACGACAGGTCTACAATGAGGATTTCTGTATCTCTAAAGGAGAAGGGTAATATAGAAATGACTAATATCTAAACCTACCTTCTAGAGACCTGGAGTACTTTTCTCAGAATAGCACTGTAAATGCTACTATTGATTACAGAGGCTCCCACCTCTCTTTAAATATAGTTTCATCAACTTCAAGACTATCTTTCTGACTTGTTCAATCACTAGGTAGCATTAAGAAAATAGAGACTTGGGCGGCTCCTGTGGCTCAGCGAGTAGGGCGCCGGCCCCATATACCGAAGGTGGCGGGTTCAAGCCCAGCCTCGGCCGAAATGCAAAACAAAAAAATAGCCGGGCACTGTGGCGGGCGCCTGTAGTCCCAGCTACTCGGGAAGCTGAGGCAAGAGAATCACTTAAGCCCAAGAGCTGGAGGTTGCTGTGAGCAGTGTGACGCCACGACACTCTACCCAGGGCAATAAAGTGAGACTCTGTCTCTACA
>CAUYON010011103.1:0-46297 GCA_963573935.1 Arctocebus calabarensis
TGTCACCCTGGATAGAGTGCTGTGGCATCACAGCTCACAGCAACCTCCAATTCCTGGGCTCAAGCGAGTCTCCTGCCTCCACCTCCCAAGTAGCTGGGACTACAGGCGCCTGCCACAACACCCGGCCATTTTTTGGTTGCAACCATCATTGTTGTTTGGCGGTCCCAGGCTGGATTTGAACCTGCCAACTCAGGTGTAAGTGGCTGGCACCTTAACCCGTTGAGCCACAGGTGCCGAGCGTGCATCCACAGTTCCTACGGAGATTACACGGCTGAGCCCAGGTCCCCATGTGCCACAGAAGGTAAAGCTGTGCCTGTGTCTTGTTCTCCCCAGGCCTCGGCAGAGACAGCGCGTGTACCCCAAGTGCACATGGCTCACGACCCCTAAGAGCACCTGGCCCCGGTATAGCAAACCAGGTGAGGATCCACAGAGACTGCAGGGGGGTTGTGCAGAGGCCAGCCCTGCTGGAGGACAGGCCCATAGCCCAGAGTGCCCAGCACTGTCTACATGTCTCCTCCACCTGGCTCAGTGCCATGTTTCCTGCCTTTCTGCCACTGACCTTTTTCCTATGGGTGTTATGCCATAGGAAGTACTCGTCAGCATCTAAAAGTCAATATTTTATGTATTATTGCAAATTGATAAATACACGTAATTTAGAGAAAGAACGAAAAATAGCAGCAGTGCCGAAAGCCATGGCTCGGAAGTAAGGCCTCATCAGGGTGCTCAGCTATCCAGTGTGGAGGATCATCTGGGAGCCTCTTCCTGGCTTTCCCTCTGCAGGCTTGGACTGTTGGGGCCAGTGGAGCCCTCAGCAGATAGGGAAAGGGCACCCATACGGGAAGAGAGATGTGTGGGAATATTGGTGATGACTATGCTGCCACAGTCCTTTCTACTCCTGTCCCCATCCCCAGAGATGCTAGAGACCCCCAAGGACCCAGGGAGCCCAGGCATGTGCCTTGTGTTTTTGTCCCCCAGATCCCTCGCCTGACAGCAGAAACACCTGCACAGTCTTATAGGACTTGGGCCTTGGGTAGAGCTGAGAAAATGTGGCTGAGGGGACCAAGAACCCCTGACCTTTTTCTTTTTTTTTTTTTTGAGACAGAGCCTCAAGCTGTCATCCTGGGTAGAGTGCTGTGGCATCACAGCTCACAGCAACCTCCAATTCCTGGGCTCAAGCGATTCTCCTGCCTCCACCTCCCAAGTAGCTGGGACTACAGGCACCTGCCACAACACCCGGCCATTTTTTTTTTTTTTTTTTTTTGGTTGCAGCCATTATTATTGTTTGGTGGGCCGAGCTGGATTCGAACTCGCCAGCCCAGGTGTACGTGGCTGGCGCCTTAGCCCATTGAGCCACAGGCGCCAAGCCAACCCCTGACCTTTTTCATGGAAGTCTTGGGAGACTGAGTTTTTCAAGTTTATGAACAGAAACTTGGCACCATACACCAAAACTCAGACCTGGGAAGCAGAGAGAAGGGTGTCTACCTGTGGGCCTGGTGCTGCAACCACCTCACAGGCTCCCACCCCTGCACCTTTGGGTGTCATCCTGACTAGACTGGGGCGGGGGCTCTGTGTGCCCCATCCCTGGTGTTTCCCCCAAGCTGGCAAGGTTTGGTGTCCTGGCAAGTCTCATATACTACCCTGAGGTCAAGCTGGATCTGAGTTCTGTGTGGAAACTAGTCTTGATGGGAAAGCAAGGCAGACAGGACTCTGCTCTGCAGGGGAGGCAGGCCCCCAGTCATCTGGGGAAAGTGCTTCAGCTGCGTCTGGGGCGGCAGAGCCAGGGTCTGAGTAACTGACATGAATGTCTTTGGGGCAGGTTGTGCCTGTGTGACAGTCCTTATCATGGACACCACAGGGCAGGTGCCTGCTTGGAGCGGCTGTGTCCTGCAGAGGTGCTGTGTGCTGTAACCTGAGCACTCTCATCCTCTAGGTCTGTCCATGCGACTGCTAGAATCCAAGAAGGGCCTTTCCTTTTTCACCTTTGAGCACAGTGAAGAATACCAGCAAGCTCAGCACAAGTTCCTGGCAGCTGTGGAGTCCATGGAGCCAAATAACATCGTGGTGCGTGATCCGTGGCCCCTGCAGATCAGCAGGGACAGGCAGTGTTGCCAGCACTGCGCTGAGTTCACGTCCCCAGTGATGTGGGGAGGTGCTTGAGGGTCCAGGCAGACAGAATGGAGCCTGTGTGTGCAGGGTGGGCAGACAGTTCACAGAGGGAGGCCTGTTTATAGTCTTCCAGCAATGTGAAGTCCATCCAGGCTCCAGGAGAGCCTGGAACACTACCTCCCACCCTCCTCAGTGCACTGTGCCCAGAGCGTCAGGGCATAGCGAGGGGAGCCCCTGCCATTCTGTGCACTGAGGCCAACACCAAGAGGAGAACTCTCTTAGGCATGGTGACCAGGCTGCCCAAGCTTCCTGAGACCCAACCAGCCTGTCCTCAGGCTACTCTGGGATCTGTGGTCACTGCAGGACCAGAAGGAACTCATCTTTTCCCTCTGGCTGCTTTGACCCCAGAGTGCCCTGCGCTCAGGGCTAGGGCAGGCGATTTTGAGAATGCTGACTTGGGAGAAGAGGCTGCTTATTTCTGTTCCTCTTGGGGAGAGCTCAGAGGGTACCACCTGGGCAGGCCTAGTCTGGATGCCCATGTTAAATGAAATTGGGGTTCAGCTCAGCACCAGTAACTAGCATATTTTGAGGTGGGGTATTATAACTATCACTCTGGTAATGCCGGAATGAAAGGTGTGCCTGGGGGCCTGAGGCCTTTCTGGGTGTCTTTCCCAGAGAAGCCTCTGCCTGCAGCTTCCTCCCGTGCTATCTGCCTTTCTGGTAGGTCCTGCTGCAGACCAGCCCCTATCACGTGGATTCACTGCTACAGCTCAGCGATGCCTGCCGCTTTCAGGAGGACCAGGAGATGGCCCGAGACCTCATAGGTGAGAAAGAGCCCATCCTTAGGGGGAGTTCAAACTGATAGGCATAGATGCTGTTTTGTAAACTGTAGAGGATACAGGTGAATTTTCTAGGATACTTTTAAAATAACAACTTTATTGAGGTATAATTCATATACCGTAAAACTCACTCATTTACAGTATACAGTCCTGCCTTGGCATCCATAGTACAGTGGTTACGGCGCCAGCCACATACACCAAGGTTGCCAGGTTTGAACCTGGCCTGGGCCAGCTAAACAACTGTGACAAAAAAATAGCCGGGCATTGTGGTGGGGCACCTGTAGTCCCAGCTACTTGGGAGGCTGAGGCAAGAGAATCTCTTAAGCCTAAGAGTTTGAAGTTGCTGGGAGCTGTGATGCCACAGCACTCTACTAAGAGCAACATAGTAAGACTCTGCCTCAAAAAAAAAAAAAAAAAAATAGGGCCACGCCTGTGGCTCAGCTAGTAGGGCCCTGGCCCATGTACTGAGGGTGGCGAGTTCAAACCCGGCCCCAGCGGAATTGCAAAGAAAAACAAAAAAATAGCCGGGCATTGTGGCGGGCGCCTGTAGTCCCAACTACTCGGGAGGCCAAGGCGAGAGAACCTCGTAAGCCCAGGAGTTGGAGGTTGCTGTGAGGTGTGTGACGCCACAGCACTCTACCGAGGGCGATAAAGTAAGACTCTTTCTCCAAAAAAAAAAAAAAATACAGTAAGTTAAAAAACAATACCCAAACATTACCTCTTTAACAAGGTGATTAACAGGTTGCTGCCCGCCTCCAGAGCCCCATACACTGTCTTTACGCTTTCCACCTTTAGACATACTCAGGAGCACGGTAGCTTTATCCAGAGCAGCTCTACAAAAAAAGGAAAAAAATTCAGTTTTATTATCTGAACATGTCTGAAGTTTATCCAGGTAAAGTTAATTACAGGTAAAGCTGACAAAATTCCATATGCACTAAAATCTTTCATGTAAACATAAAAGCAATATAAAATTCAAAACTCAAATCTTTTTCAAAATAAAAAATTGAAAGCAGAAAAAAGTTTATTTTCATGTTAATAGTCTCATGCTCTATCACTTCCATTTCTCATTCAGAAAAATTAAAATATATTTAAAAATAACTGATATGCAATGAGAAAGAACATGCATGTCATGTACAATTTTTACCTATATCCCTGCCTTCTTACCCAGGGAAACTATCCCACTATGACCTCAAGTAGACCTAGAAAACTAACTTAATATCTAGACCTGAGAAAACCTAACACATAGCTATGTCTAAGTCTAAATCTCTAGAAGTTAAAAAAATCACATAGCACAACTCCCAAATATCACCTATAGCTTACACTTAATTATACCAAAGGACAAGAGTGAAAAAGATGTACTCCAAAAGATTTCTACAGTAGATAAGTACAATATAAAATTGTAAATCAGGATCCTCTGTTAATCTTGTCCATCTTATAAGACTCTTAAATAAATGCAGAATGTTAGAACCTGAAGGGAACTTAAAGAACATAACTTAACCCAATGCTTTCATTTCATAAAAGCATTCAATACTCAAATAAGAGTGGCTTGACTCATGAAGGCAATTAATTTCAGGTTAGCGAAAACTCAGAACTTTTGGGTTGTAGTACTATCCTCCTACATAATGCCAACAATCTCTCCATTCTGTTTTAACTGTGGAGAACACAAACGAGTCACAGATGTCCACAATGTCTGATTAATACAAGTGTCATTTCAATAGCCTCTTGTAGAAATTCACCCACTATGAAATTCTCAGTAGGAAAATTAATTTACTTACCTAGCCTGTACACAATCTACAGTTCCTTTGTAACTATCGATATAGGTATTACATAAAATTCCATCTCCAACAGCTCTAGCAATAAACTGGCCCACCAACTGTAGTAAGAAAAAAAAGACCTATATAAAAAATCTGTAACTTTTATAGGACATAATTTTTTTTTTTGGGGGGACAGAGTCTCACTATGTCACCCTGCGTAGAGGGCTGTGGTATCACAGCTGACAGCAACCTCAAACTCTTGGGATTAAGTGATTCTCTTGCCTCAGTCTCCCAAGTAGCTATGACTACAGGCACCCACCACAACGCCTGACTATTTTCTTGTTGCAGTTGTCATTGTTGTTTTAGTTGGCACAGGCTGGACTTGAACCAGCCAGCCTTGGTGCATGTGGCTGGCATCGTAACCACTGAGCTACAGGCACCAAGTCAGGACCTAATTTTTAAATATATAAATGGCGAAAACTGGTTGAAATACACAGTACTACCTATAAATACTGGAATAGTCAAAAAACACCCATTAGTCGAACATCACTTCCACCTCTTTACCTTCAAGTTAAGTGCTACATCTGTTTTGCTCACTACTGATACCCCAACACTTTGTACTTTGCATAGGACATAATCAAAAGTATTTGTTAAATGAATATCTTAAGGTCAGATGAAGCCTCTTTTCTAAAAAGACAATGGACTAGGTTTTCTCAAAAAACTGTCCACAGAAAGACAGTTAAATGAATTTGTCTTGTGGAGAAAAAACGTATAGAAATATTTATATGAAAGTATGTTCATAGTAGTATAATAAAAATTGGAAACAACTTCCGTGTATAAAAAATAAAAGTCTGTTTGAGAGGTAAATACATAAGATGATACACTTTATAGCAACAGGGAAAGATATTAACGTTGATAAATAACAATAATTTCATGTTTTCAAAGCACACAGGGGAAGTCTTATTTATGACTTTTTATAATAAACTTTTAGTCAAACAAATTCCATCAATTATTTATAACATTTTTTAAATTCCTAACCAACCATCAGCTTAACTACATATAATGGAAAATATATATATATGCCTTTCTGCCATATAAAGACACACAGAAAGCACTGTCCAGGAGTACTAATCCCTCACCAGACATCAAATCTGCTGGCACCTTGATCTTGGACTTCCCAGCCTTCAAAACTGTGAGCAAGAAATTTTTGTTGTCTATAAGTCACCACTTATGGTATTTTGTTATAATAGCCTGAACAAACTATTCATCTGATGCTTTGTTTTCTTTGCGTTCCCTAACTTGCCTGATAAACCACTGAATGTCTTTTCAGCAGACCTAACAATTTAGTCTTGGTAAGTAAGAGTCAGGCCTATATCACATTACTGTACAAGAAGACAAACTGGAAACCCTGGCTCTAAAAATTCAAATTGATAAAGGCAGCTTAAAAGACTCTAAACGAAATCCCAATTGTAATTTATACTTTACACAGTGTTTAGAACAAGACCTGTCAGAACCTTTAAAATAAAAATAAAGTCATAACTTCATCAACTTCAAAAAAAAAAAAAAAGAAAATATATATAGTAAAAAAAAAAAAAAATTGACCTAAAAACTATATAGAGCATATAGTATAAAAACTGAATGTGTAGTATGATAAAGACTACATTAAAAAAAAAAAAAAAGCTAACTGAAAAAACACCAAAATGTGAGAGGGCTATTTTTGCATTGGCGGGAAATGTAGACCATTTCCTTTTCATCTACAGAAATTTTCTAGAAGCAGTTACTATTTCTACAGTGAGTAGTATAGATGGATGGAATGTAGGGTTAACGGGGGGTGAGTGACCAAAACGACAACTCATACAAACCTGTGGTGCTCTAGGAGTATCCAATGCTAATTCAGGCAGATCTTTCAACAATTTATCAAATGATTTTTCCACATCATTTGTGCTCATTACTGTCCCACAAAGGTCAGAAAGCAGCTTAGATGTCATTTCTCTATGACTAGCCTTCCCCTCCAATGCTAAGGACACTGCCAACACTGGTACTCCACTTTTCATTTCACCAAGATTTAAATCTCTCAGCATTTCCTATTCAAAAAAAAAATAACAATTTTTAAAATTTTTAAAAATACGTGACCTAGAGTTCAATAAAATTTTATTTTTGCAAAAGCAAGTTGTTATCTATACCTATCTTTACCTCTCCCTCTCTGGAAATAGAAGAGATGCAGTCTTATTTTGGGAGACAGAACAAATCAACTTTTTCTGGATATACATTAGATATTGATCCACGTTGTCGAGTTTTTTTTTTTTGAGACAGAGCCTCAAGCTGTCACCCTGGATAGAGTGCTGTGGTATCACAAAGCTCACAGCAACCTCCAATTCCTGGGCTCAAGCGAGTCTCTTGCCTCTTGCCTCCCAAGTAGCTGGTACTACAGGCGTCCACCACAATGCTCGGCCATTTTTTTGGTTGCAGCCATCACTGTTGTTTGGTGGGCCCGGGCTGGATTGGAACCCGTCAGCTCAGGTGTACATGGCTGGAGCCTTAGCCCGTTGAGCCACAGGCGCCAAGCCTTGTCAAGCTTTTTTAACTGCCTGAACATAACTAAACTCAAGAATGTGAGTTACATTCAAAATGCAGCCATACGTCCCTTAACAATATGGATACAGTCTAAGAAACTTGCTATTTAAACATTTTCATCATTGTACAAATACCACAGTACACTTATATAAACCTTGATGGTACAGCCTCCTGCACAACTAGGCCATATAGTATAACCTACTGTCCCCAGGCTACAGACCTGTACAGCATGTTACTGTACTAAATACTATAAGTAACTGCAACACAATGTTAAGTATTTGTGTATCTAAACAATATCTAAACATAGAAAAGGTATAGTAAAAATACGTATTATCATCTCATGGGACCACAGTGGTACATGTGGTCAAAACCCTTGACCAAGACATCATAATATAGCTCAATTCTGTAGTCCATTAAGCTACACAGTATCAGCTGGGCATGGAGGCAGGGGAATCATGCCTGTAATTCTAGCACTCTGGGATGGCTCAGAAGACCACCTTGAACAAAGAGCAAGACCTTGTCTCTACTAAAAATTAAAACTTAGTTGGGCATTGTTTCAGATGCCTGTAATCCCAACTACTCAGGAGGGTGAGGCTGGAGGATCACTTGAACCCAGGAGTTTGAGGTTGCTGTGAGCTAGGTTGATGCCTTAGCACTCTATCCTGTGGCAACAAGTGTAACTCTGCCTCAAAAAAAAAAGGGCTACATAGTATTATTAATCCAGAGTTAGTAAAAAGCTAACTAACTCTCCCTTACTATCTATTATTTCTGGAAATGTTGTTTTGTGAGCATTTATAGAAAAATTTATTTTACATGATAACATGTTTTACTCTACTTTTATTCAAAGCTTTCTCTTAATACAAAAATTCACTTTATACTTTCATATGAAGTTTTCAAAAGGATCTTAAACTACTGTTTTTAAATAGGATTACTGGTTTTAAATGCTGGGGTAAAGTTAAAATTTCCTATTAAAAATGTAAGAGCAGGGCAGCACCTGTGGCTCAAGGAGTACAATGCCAGCCCCATATGCTGGAGGTAGCAGGTTCAAACTTGGCCCCAGCCAAAAAACTGCAACAACAACAAAAAATATATATATAATAGCAGCAGCTAATACTTACTAACTAGTTATAAACTATTAGGCATGACATAACAGCCACGTTATATACATCATTTAATACTCAAAATAACCCTCTGAGTATTAAATTATCATACTTACTGTGCCCAAAGCACAGAAAAATTAAGTAATGGCTGAGGGCATAAAGCTGCAATGGCCAAGCTAAACATGGAGTACAGGCAATCTGACCCTGCAGGCTATAAACTGTAATGCAGATTCTTTAAATCATGGTATACTGCTGAGAGTGCCACAACTATTTTCACAGCCCCCTAACTTGTGTCCTGGTTAGTAGCCTCCTTCAACTCCATTTCATCTTCCTCAACCACAGTTTAACTCACTGCCTTCAGACGTGAGGCACGTGGTTTTGCTTCAAAACCACTTAAATTTATTCTTAGTTTCTATCATACCCACTTCCTGAAAAACATTCTTCAGCCGTTTTAAAAGCCAAACTCCTTCGGATGGCTCCAAATCACCTCTATTATTGCTCTAAATTTTACACTTCCATTAACACTCCACTCATAGCACTACTTACTTAGTTAATAGATAGGCAATATATAGTTGGACCTATGCTAAGCAGATACCCAGATTTCAACAGTCTCTGCCCTTACATAACAATGTCTCATATAGTTTAATAATCTGTTTATATATTATTCCCTTCACTTGACTAACCTTCAAAAGGGCAAGAATCATCCATCACAAATTCCTCTACATGGTATGCACTGTACAAATATTTGTTTTATATTCAACTCTTAAAAATCCAAAGATAAACTTTATAGTATCAGACAAATAAATCAAGAACATTCATTTTGAATTTTAAGAGTTATAACGATATTACTTTAACTCAGTAATCAAAACTAGACCAGTAATGGTGCTTCACAATTCCACATTTACTTTATGAACAATTCATAATTACCACAGTCAGTATTTGTTTACAAATTTGCTTCAAAACCACTTAAATTTATTCTTAGTTTCTGTATACTTTTTTTTTTTAAATCTTCGTATCAGTGGAGTTTTTTTGAAATTAGGAAAAATTTTATCTTAATCCTAAACATCGAAAAAACTATCAAAGCATGAAATTAAGTCAGGTATTCTTAACCAAGGTCTCTGAAGAGTTTTCAGAAGGTCCACAAATACCCTGAAATTGCCAATTTTATTCATTATAAAAGTAGACATTATAAATTCTTTTAATTATAAAAATTGATTTATAAAAATATCATTTTGTGCCATTTTTTCATGGAAAGAAATGATACAGTTTTCATCAGATCCCAAACATTAAATATAAGAACTGGTTAATATAATGACACTTTAGCTTGGTGCCTGTGGCTCAACGGGCTAAGGCGCCAGCCACGTACACCTGAGCTGGCGGGTTCGAATCCGGCCCCAAGACCCGCCAAACAACAATGACGGCTGCAACCAAAAAATATAATGACACTTTATCCCATTTCTTACTTTGAAATTTGTTTAAGCAAAAGAAAATGTGCTAACTTATTCAGTGATCCAAGATCACTAGATATGTTTTGCTTAAACAGTGTTTTCTCTCCTGTATTAAGTAAATTATACTTCAACTTTTTTCTTTTTGAGACAGTCTCACTCTGTTGCCCCAGGCTAGAGTTCCATGGCATCAACTTAGCTCACAACAACCTCAAACTCTAGGGCTCAAGTGATCCTCCTGCCTCAGCCTCCCAAGTATCTGGGACTACAGACACCCACCAAAATACCCAGCTAATTTTTCTATTTTTAGTAGAAGAAAAAAGCTCAGGCTGGTCCCAAATTCTTGAGCTCAATGGATCCTTTCAGGGTGCTGGAATTACAGACATGAGCCACTGCACCCGGCTTATACTTGTAACTTTAAACATACCGCAACTTCATTAGTATCTCCATGCTCAAAATATTCCTGTATGATTGGTGTTAAAGTCTTCTCAAATGCTCTTTCATCCAAAGGCAAAACTACAGTTTCATATACACAGTTTTCCTGTGAGGGGAAGGAAAAAGAGTTTCAAAGAACAAAATTCAGGTAAACTGAAATTGTTGTACAGTTTTATATTCAAACAGTAATAATCCTTATTTAGAGTAAGATAAAGATATACGACATGTTTTAACCATATATAAAAATAGAATAAATATGTCATTGCTCTTTTACAAAACCTGAATACAATAAGCCAATATACAGACTAGAACCACTAACCACAGCAAAATATGACTTGCTCCATATCCCCTTTGTATTGTTACTTTTTTATATCTCTCTCAAAACCTATCCTCAGTGACTAAAAAGCTTTATAATAGTTTCCTATCATACATGCTTATCTTCATTAAAATGTAATTTTTTAAAAAACAGGAAACAAAGGCTTCATGATTATCATAATAAACATATAATAAAGATCAATTTTTTTTTTGAGATAGCCCTACTCTGTTGCCCAAGCAACACATACACATAAGATTTGACAAATGTATGAGTAAATTATAAACATGAAGTCAAAAAAGTTTGTAAACATTTTAAATATGTAAAAAAGTTAAATACTGATACCTGGTCATCATCATAGTTAGGATCCTTCACATCTACTTCCTCTACATCATATACCTGTCCAGGTGTACCCCAAACACCTTTACCTCCTGCACCACCTGAAAAAGTTTAGAATTAAGAAAGGAAAGAGCATAAAGTTCATAATTTTTTTTTTTTTTTTGAGACAGAGCCTCAAGCTGTCACCCTGGATAGAGTGCTGTGGCATCACAGCTCACAGCAACCTCCAATTCCCAGGCTCAAGCAAGTCTCCTGCCTCCGCTTCCCAAGTAGCTGGGACTACAGGCGCCTGCCACAAGGCCCAGCCATTTTTTGGTTGCAGCTGTCATTGTTGTTTAGAGGGCCTGGGCTGGATTCGAACCCGCCAGCTCAGGTGTACATGGCTGGCCCCTTAGCCCATTAAAATACAGGCACTGAACCATAAATTTTAAATGAAATATGAAATAGATTAAGTATTCAGATGCTAAATAATAGCTAAGAATAGCTTAGAATTTCTTCTTAGAATAATAGCTTAGAATTTCTCTGCTATACATTTTTCCCCAATAGTCTTTTTATTCAGACTATTTTTTTCAATAAGACTGTGTATATTTTATAATCTATTTCTATAACTTCAAGTTCAAATAGCTTATACAATTAAAAACAAAAAAAGCAGATGTTTTAGAAAAGTAAAATTGAATAAAAAAAAAAAATAGCTATACTAAGGACCTCAAGGGAGATGATAATGCAGTTGAGTTCTAAATTTTACTTGACATTTCTTGGGACCAAAACAAAAAGAAACATAGTAAGCCAGTAAAATGTGGCTGAAAATGTGTTCAGAAAACTGAACAAGGGGGCTGGATGTGGTAGCGCACACCTGTAATCCTAATGTCTCAAGAGGCTAAGGCAAGAGGATTACTTACAGCCAGGAGTTTTAGACAAGCCTGGGGAACATGGCAAAACCAAGTCTCTACAAAAGATTAAAAAATTAGTGGGACATGGTGGCATGTGACTGTAGTCCTAGCTACTACAGAGACTGAGACAGGAGGATCCCAGGAGATTAAGATTATGATAAGCTAAGTTTGAGCCACTGCACTTCAGTCCGGGCAACAAAGTGAGACCCTGTCTTAAAAAAAAAAAGAAGGGCGGCACCTGTGGCTCAAAGGAGTAGGTCACCGGCCCCATATGCCAGACGTGGCGAGTTCAAACCCAGCCCCGGCCAAAAACTACAAAAAAAAAAAAAAAAAAAAAAGAAACTCAAGAGAAAAATTATTTAACAGAGAAATATAGTGACCACTATTAAGTGTTTTAAGGTCAAATACAGTAAAAGGACACATTAAACTATACAACCATAATATGTTACAATTAACTAAATGCTTTTTAAGCATTAACTGCACTGAAAATTATTCCTACTACTACATACAAACCAACAGAAGTTTAACAATTGCAGCTTATAAAGTTGCTTTTTTACTGAATTTTCTGAAATGTTTTTAAAAAGACATTATATTATTTTTATATTATATTATTTTTTTCAAGAACCCTTACCATGTTGCTAACCTTTTTTTTTGGAAGTTCTTATTTTAAACCTAAAAGTGTAATCCTTGCCATCAAACCAACACAAAACCTGATAACTAGGTTCCGTTTTGATACAAACAATGACTGTAGAGCTATTCAACAAAAATAATTTCTGACAGACCACAAAAACATTTTACAAGAAACCTAGGCAAGTTCCCACCATTCAGGAGCCGGCGAAATCGCCAATCGTATCAAAATCAGACAGAAGCTTACAGACTCCTCATTGTTCAAGAAATATTTAAGTGTCTACCATGTGCTAGTAAGTACTTTACCTGCTGGGGATAAAGCACTGAAATAGACCAAACCCTTCCAAAACCCAAAATAAATAAAGCTAAAGAGAACTCAGGACCACGTCCATGAAAAAATTAAAATTCTGATCCAAACATTACCAATCAAATTTATATGTATTATTCTTACAATGAACATAATTAGATTCATTTGATAAAAGGTATGATGAATTTCTGACTCCTTTCAAATAAAGGTAAAGAATCACATGCACTATTCATACCTGTGAAAAACATCCGTTTATTTTGCTGGAGGCAAAAGATAAAGTTCTGTTCAAGAAAACTAATCTGCTCAAAGAAAAGAAGGATGAACCTAAAAAAAGTGGATGGTCCTCAAATTATTACTAAGTAAAAATATATACAAAACATAAAACCAATAGAAGGTTTAAATTTCTCTCACTCCTAGAACAAGGAAATCAGAGTACAGAAACCAGATATTTCCCCCATTTGTTTCCACTTGTTTTTTCCTTATTTTTTGGACATGGTTATTTCCTCATTTTTGTACATGGTAAATACTAACCTTTCTTTGGTAGTCCCCTTCCTTTTCCAGATCTGGATCGCCTATCTAGCAACCTTCCCTTTGGGCTGGTTGGCACAGTTACTCCACTTCTAAGGGCTTCACTTCCATTATCACTAACTGAATCTCCTCTGCCAGAGTCTCGGGATGAGTTTTTCCGTAGTCGCCTTTTTGCCTTGGCATTAATTCTAGCTTCATTAATGGAGGATGCCGAAATCCAATTTCCATTTATTTCATTCTTTATTTCCTCAGTCCCAGTATTTTCTTCATCACCAGAAAAAAGAGAGTCACTCAAATTATCAGGATCTTAAAAAGAAAATAAAATTCTAAGTTAAGTATCTTCTGTATATGACTATATAATACAGATATAATCATAAGTTAATTAGAGTGAATTACATACGAATTTACCATTTTTGTAGGTTAATTAGCAGTCACATATCTGCAATTTCATAAAGTTCAATCTAATAACTAAATAGGATTACTTTTTACATTATCAAGGCAAGTAAACTAAGGAAGTATTAATAAAGTTTGGTGAAAGAAGCATGTTATTTCATGGGTTTAGATCATAAAATCTATGTTACTATCAAGACCAAAGAGAAAAAACCTTTAGACTTTTGTGAGTTGAGAGAGTTAAGCAATTAAAGATACTAAGAAAAGACAAAGCATCTTGAGGTGATAAACTTGAGAAGGAGATAAATATTCTCAAACTATTTTTTTAGAATACCTACTATTATTTATCAAGTGCTGTGCTGAAAGCTTTATCATTTACCTATAGTAAGGCAGTTAATTATTATCACATGTATATAAACAAGGAAACTAAGGCTGAGAGTGTTTAAATGACTTGCCAAACACCCCATGGATCAATCATACTCAGGAAAAATTAGTAATCCAAAAGAGTCTGAAAGCCATTTCGCAAACAGGTGATCTCACACATATTTGTTGAGCTCAATGCTGATGCTTCACTGCCTTCAAAATAGCTGATAGCTATTAGCTATTTTGCATCCATACTAGCTAATAGATGGTAGTTTGCTTTCCAGAAAAGATATCATCTCAAAGTGCTAATTAATCTCCCTAAACTTGACTCACAAATTTACACCCTCTGAAAGTCTTCCAGCCTATGTAAGATTGGTACATTACCCCCTAAAATAGATCAACATATCTAGAGTTCCCAACAGTCTCCCTGCTTAGAATGTTATCCTTGCTGCTTTTTTTGGTTATGAAAATCCTTTGGATGCAGCTCAAGTCTTAAACCCTTCATGAAAACTTCTCTAACAACTCTAAACCACAGTAATACTCACATACTGTTCACTTAACTCATCATGAAAATCCCTTTTGTTTCTTTCTATATAGCAATCTTTCTATTCCAACCAAGTCATAAGCCTCAAAGGAGAAACTTACGACTGCACTGTATTTCTTTGTATCCCCAGTCCCCTTCATACTATCAATTCAAGATGTCCATAGTGATCATGTGGAGATACCTGGCTTTGTTCTGATAACTTTTTAAGTCAGAAAGGCTACTAAATTAGTTACCACTGCGCCAGAGTTTTGTTCTTTAACTAAAGACAGAGATGAATCACTCAAATGGCTTTAAATATACTAAATAGGCCAGGTACAGTGGCTCACATCTATAATCCTATCACTCTGGGAGAGCAAAGAGGGAGGATCACTTGAGCTCAGGAGTTTAAGACTAGCCAGAGCAAAGCAATATCCCATCTCTACTAAAAACAGAAAAATTAGTTGAGTGTGGCAGCACATCTATAGTCCCAGCTACTCTAGAGGCTGAGGCAGGAGGACTGCTTGAGCCCAGAAGTTCGAGATTGCTGTGAGCTAGGCTGATGCCATGGCACTCTAGCCTGGGAGACTCTATCTCAAAAAAAAAAAGCCTGAAATATAATTATGACATGTCAGGCACAATTATACCTACATGAGCTTTAACATGTTTTAAGACTTACTGAAACCAAAACTTTTAATCAACCCAAGAAAAAGCATAGATGTAGTAAAATCTTTACAATTCTGACAAAAAGGATGAAAATTAAGAAATTTTATACTTAAGAAAGTTTATTTAGGAAGTTAGGAATGTTTTGTTTTAAATAAACAAAAACATTAAGTAGAGCCAAATTATCTGTCTGATAAGTAGTTTCCCTGTCTTCAGTCTTCAAATTATTCTCCAAACTGAATGAAGACTGATTTTCTAAAACACGTCCTCACTTCATAAAGATATTCCCATTATGCCAGAATAAAGTATAAACTCTTAACTTTGTAACCCAGGTTCTTTTTTGATCTTGTGTCTACTTAACCTCACTAGAATCACTACTGATCACTCCCACACTCAAACAGTCAGAACTTAAGATTTAGAATCATAGGTAGGAGATGGGAAATTATTTTAGCAAAAGAATACACAGTATACTACACAAAAGAGAAAATTAAAGTGCGAGGCCAGCTAAAAAGTGCTGCAGTAATTCAGTCACAAGCTAATTGGAAAAAAGCAAGGATAACAACCATGGAATAAATAATATTGATACTTTTAAAGAAAAAGATATAGGGCGTTTAAGCAAAATAGATTTTGGATCAAAGAAGAGTGAAAAAGATACCAAGTTTCTGGACTAATGAGAAGCCAGTGTTAGGAGGGTAACTTTGGGACATCATAATAACTAAACTAGTAGAAGTAACAAACTGTAGTCTAACAGTAGTAGCACGACCACTGCTTCTTTTATCATTACCAGTAGTGTTACTGTTACCTATTAGAGCAATTAGGTTATATGCTACCATAGTAGGTTCTATACTAGGCGCTTTACATATATAGACTATAAGCCACACAAAGCTCTATAAAGAAATTGTTTATCCACATTTTACAGAAGAAAGGTATTTAAAAGAGAAGTTACATACTTAGAAATTATTGTGGCTAGGATTCAAACTCACAGTTTGAATTTCAAATGATTGTAATTATAGAAAACACCAAGCTAGAATACAACAGTGTTGAGTTGACGGCTAAAGAGACAGAGAAGATGAACAAGGGAATGAACATAAAGAGAAATAAATAAAAGATTAAGGGGAAGGAGACAGACCAGAGATCAGGCAAATTACATATTGTTTTTATGTAAGACTAGGAAGTTGAAAAAATAAAATTAACATCTACCTATAATATAGTGCTTTCATTACTTTACCACTATTGTGAACCACAAAACTGATCCAGAAAAAGGAATAAAATGTTTCACACTGTCCTTCAACTCAAACATACCTATTTCCCATAAATGAGTTTTTCTTCAACTATTTTAACATCTTTCAAATGTTTGTGTGTCTGCAGCGAGCTTTCATTCTCTCACAGTATAATTTATATATCTGACCTTATCATTTTTAACCCATGTTTTCATCAACTGCCTTTTCAGTATTTTGCTATTCATACTCACTCCCCCAAATTTTGGAATCCCATAACCACTACTGATCTAACTTCAAGAAAACCAAAATAAGAAGCATAAAAAATCATGAGTGGAGAATGTAGTGAATGGAAAATTTTCTGTGCATTAAACCCCCTCTCTCTGAATTCTCTAACATCTCAATAGTATCCACTCCAAATTACAGCACCACAGCAGCAAACAATCATATTTCAATTACTGGTGTCTAGTAAGTGGTAATTAGAATAATATTTTAGCATATTTTCATATATTATAGATCTGTCCTTCACAGGCTTGACATATATACAATATAATAAATCAAAAAATCTATACAGAGGGTATTTATACCCTAATTTTACTCATGAGGAAACTGAAGATAAGAGTAAGTAACCAACATTCTCAAAGTAGCAAAGCTAGTAAAGAAAGAAGCTAGCATTAGTATACTAGTCTCCCTGACTTGAACTATTTGCTATAGGAAGAATTCATTGCAAAGAGGGTCTTGCTTTAGGTCTAGTCAAATATCAAAAAACAATCTTTTTTTTTTTTTAATTTTGTTTGTTTCTTTTACGACCATGTATTTTTATTTATTTTTATTATTTTTTGATTTACTTTTTTTTATTATTAAATCATAGCTGCGTACATTAGTGCAATCAAGGGGTACGATGTGCTGGTTTCATATACAATCTGAAATCAAAGAACAATCTTTTATTTTAAATAGGACTATGCATGGGCACCAAGAACAGGGTTAGAAGTAGGTTTTACTGAAGTCAAAAAACAAAAGGTCTAAATCTTAATACTGTGCTAACAGAAATAAAACATGTGCCAGATAGATGTTAAATTTTTCAGTAGCTGTATTAACAAGTAAAAAGAAACAAGTAAAATTAATTTTAATATATTTTATTTAATCTAATATAATCACAATATCACTTGAACATGCAATCAATATAAAAAGTTGAAATATTTCACCTTCATCTCAATTCAGAGAACCTACGTTTCATAAGCTGAACTAGACATGGCTAGTGATTATCATCACATCAGACAGTACATAAAAAAAGAAATCACCTATGTGTAAACTGTATTCATTTTTTTGTTTTTGGAGATAGGCTCTCACTCTGTTATGCAGGCTTCAGTACAGTGGCATCATTATAGCTCACTGCAAATTCAAATTCCTGGGCTCAAGCAATCTTCTTGTCTCAGCCTCCTGAGTAGCAGGGAATATGAGTGTGTGCCATCCAACATGCCTGGCTACGTTTTGTAATTTTTATAGAGACTGGGTCTCACTACGTTCTTCAGGCCGGTCTCGAACTCCAGGCCTCAAGTAATCTTCCTGCCTCAGCCTCCCAAAGTACTAGGATTACAGTCATGAGCCACTATGCCAATCATATTCTTGAACTCTATTATTACCATCCAAACTCAATTAAGAAGGGACAAATTACCTATTTGTAACCTAAAAAGCAAGTATTCATACAGCTATTGTACATAGCAACACAGAAATAATCATTAATTATGTGATTTTTCAACTCTAATTTTCTAGCATACTTTACATCAGAAGGTTTTAAATAGAAAAGACAAAGTTTCAACTGCAAAGTATTTGCTTAGATAAAAAAAACTATATGTTGTACATAATAGTGAATTAAAGTCATTGAAGAAATAAAGCTATAGTATTTAATCATGAAATATGTCTATTTAAAATTACATAAAATTGAGAGCTTTCAATATTAATAAAATTATAAGGCAAGGAATTATCTAAAAATATACAATTATCAAATATTCTCAGTATTAGATATTACACAATCCTAATTAACTCTTTGGGGAGATTATCCTACAGCTATAAATACATTTTAAGCTGTGCTGTCTTAAATTACTCAACATTTTTGGTCATGTATTCCAGAAAACCATGTTAATTTTTATGATAATAATGTGCTGTTATTTACCATGGAAAATTAGGGAAAACACCAAAGGTAATTTAAAATATATAAATTATTAAATTAGGAAAGACTGCAAAAATACCAGTAATAATTTATATTACAGAAACCACTAGCCCATGTGTGAATATTAGTAAGTCAGCAAGTCAGCTCACTATTTTTTTCCATTCTGTACTATATACAGGCAGTCCCCAGATTACAATGAGATAAGATTCTATAGCAGTGGTTCTCAACCTGTGGGTCGTGACCCCTTTTAACAATGAAAATACACTGCAGCATTAGGAAAGTTGAGAACCATTGTTCTATAGGTTTGTTCTTAAGTTGAATTTATATAAAAGATGGAACAGGTATATTTACCGATAACAGCCTCCATTAAGTGCAAGTTGTACGTAAATCGGGTATTTGTAACTCAGAGACTACCTGTAATTTATTATAAATAGTGGAGAATAAGAATGTATGGAATGTGAAAGGACAGACAGAAAAACAGAATGTGTGATGGATTTGCTAAAAGAATCACAAATTTGGGCAGCGCCCATAGCTCAGCCGGTAGGGTGCACCACATACACCGAAGCTGGTGGGTTTAAACCTGGCCCGGCCAGTAAAACAATGACAACTGCAACATAACAAAAAAAAAATACTCAGGCGTTGTGGTAGGCACCCATAGTCCCAGCTACTTGAGAGGCTGAGACAGAAGATTGCTTAAGCCCAAGAGTTGGAGGTTGCTGTGAGCTGTGACACCATGGAGTTGGAGGTTGCTGTGAGCTGTGACACCATAGCACTCTATCAAGTGCGACAGTTTGACACTCTCAAAAAAAAAACCACAAATTGCATTTTAAAAATATGACCAGTTGTCTTATAGCATTAATAAGTTAGTATTTAAAGTAAACATGATTTTACTATCATGTTTTCATAAACTAAGGAATGGCCTGATGCTTGCTCACCAGACAATCAAGTTTTAAGATACACTTATTATTACTTACCTGTAGGGTTTACATTCAGTATCTGCTCATTTTCTACATCCATTGTTTCTTAATTTCACTTGCACTGATTAAACAAATTACCAAATGAAAGTCTTCCTGTAGAATCTATTTTTTAAAAAAAAGATTAAAAAGCATGAGCATTTTCTAAACTGGTATCATTTAGCTAAATTCAATTTACTTAAGCACACCATAAAAAAATCCATATTCCATTAAAAAAAAAAATTCATTTTCCTTTCAAAGACAACTTACCCTAATTAATATTTGGTTCCAATCTTCTCAACAAATTTACGAGTCAAAAGAACCCAAATTCCCATATGTGCTAAAGCACCCCTTTAGTTGGGAGTTAAAAGATATTTGCTATACGTTTTTATATAAAGAAATACATCCCCCCAAAAAAATCCTTTAGGAATACCACTCAAAATTAATCTGATATGCATCTGTAGGAATATGAATCCTGGGGGATGGTTCTCTACCAATGAATTATGAGAACTACTCCCAAATACAGTTTTAGTTAATCAAGACCATGTTATTTTTTCACACCTCAGCATTAAATGAAAGCTGAGACGGAACTGCCACTTCATTACCTATTAAGACTCAGACAGGGAAAAATTTTAAAAAGCTTTTTCTATAATTAGCATACTATTTTTATAATCTGAAAAATTTATTTTTAAAAAAAAATCTGACCTATCTTAGAAAGGGATTAAGTATGATGACACAGCATCTCAATATTTCAAACCTCAGTCTCAAAATGCCTTAAAAATTATTAATGCTGCAAGGTTACTTTTCAACAATTAACTTAGAGATACAGATCCAATGTCATTTGAAAGAAAGACTATCAAAATAGTTCTAAAAACATACATTAACAGAAGACATAACCAAATAGGATTTCAGAATCTCTCTGGAAATATTTTTTAAATACTGGTGTAGAGTACACAAGTGCCTATTTGTTTAAGTCATATAGGTAGGCTATGCAACCAGGCATTTACAACCATGTTGCTAACAGCCTGCTCTTCTTTTGAAAACTCACAAATTAAGCCAGGTGCTGGCAGTCCCAGCTACCCAAGAGGCTGAGGTGTAAGCATTACTTGAGCCCAAGAATTCAAGACCAACCTGGGTAACATAGTGAGACCCCCATCTCAAAACAAAAAAAAAATATAAAATGCACAAATTAGTGAAAATGTCTAATAAATTAGAGGAAAAAACATATTTTCATATGAAGTACTATTAGATATCATTTTAGGATAGCAATGATATACAATGCCCCAGAGACTCAAAGGTGAAAGTGACTTTTAACTTCCTCAATATATACCATCATTTGTTAACATCTTATTAGAATGTCTTATTAGAAATCTTTTTTCCAGAAAAGATTTTGTGAAACAAAAACAAATATACCTTATGCTAAAATTATAAGCTTCTTAATAAGGTATAGTCCATAAGACTACCAAGATGTTATCATATTGCTTCAGAAGAATGGTGAAATCACTCTGTGTAATCTATTCACAATAAACTGACATATGTGATTCTCTCTAATCACTTTTCAGTACTATAATTCCTACCAACTCTGGATTTAGGGGGAAAAAATTAATCTTAAAAATATGTATATAGAGGCTCAGTGCCTGTGGCTCAACAGGCTAAGGCACCAGCCACATACACCTGAGCTGGCGGGTTCAAATCCAGCCTGGGCCCACCAAACAACAATGCTGGCTGCAACCAAAAAATGTCTGGGCGTTGTGGCGGGTGCCTGTAGTCCCCGCTACTTGGGAGGTGGAGGCAGGAGACTCGCTTTAGCCCAGGAATTGGAGGTTGCTGTGAGCTGTGATGCCACAGCACTATATCCAGGGTGACAGCTTGAGGTTTTGTCTCAAAAAAAAAAAAAAAAAAAAAAGTATATATAGATTCACACAGATATATGAACAAAAATAGTTTGAGAATCTAAACATTGGTGTCTTCCAAGGCTAAAATGCTATGTTCTGTTTCCTTTCAGTGTCTGAATCACGTAGGAAAGAAATATCACATGATGTTTGAGTTTTTTAACTTGTGTTACATTAAAATGGTCATTTTCAATCTTGATGAAAATATAATCCTTAAGAGTACTTTCTGAGGAACTCAGCTAATAAAAGAGGTAATAATTACAACTGATGTTTATAAAGCCTTTTATAATTCAAAAAGAATTTTACATGTATTATATTCGTTCATGTACCTTACAGGACAATGTCGAGATAGAGGTGTTCCACTTTGCACACAATTAAATTCATAGGTAATCTCATCCAAGAAGACAGTTACTCAGTGGAAGAGCCAGTGCTATAACTCCAAACTAGAACTAATACAGAACTAGGACAAGACCTTCCAGATCCAGCACTGTTCGCAGAAGTTCAATGTAAGAGTTTAATGTCCTGCCAGAAGATTCCTTTTTAGGGTTAACAGAAAGCAGCTTACTAAAACATAGACTACCACTGTTGAATCAAATTTTTAAATAATGCTTTCCAAGCACTAAAAATAGTAATTACTTTAAACTATTAAACAGAAGGCATTCAGTCAGGCAAAGAAAATTATCAAATAATGGTTATCAAGTTAATTTATTAAGTAATCCTAACAAAAAAATATCTTTGTGTCTCTTTAGGCAATGATGACGTGATGAAGAACTCAAGTCACATTTGATAGCAACCAAAATTTTTTAAGTTTAGAGAAGGATAAAGATTATGTTCCATGTTTTCACTGTCTTCAAAATAGTTTGTCCCCAATTTATTACGAATCGTTAAAAATCCTTAAGATTCTTGCCCCACACAAGAAAATGTGAAGCAAAAAAATTTCAACCCCATTTCCCTCATACTAACCCACAAACATTAATTTTCAATGAGAATACTACACATACACGTTAGGAAAGAAGACGAAGGCTAAAATTAAATATCCTTTTTCTCCATTGTGTCCCACAGAAACATACGATCAGAAGTATTCAATTGCCAAGATGTTCCCCCCTCCCCCGGCCAAAATCTATTTCCTGAAAAAATACCTGATAAATTACTCTGACATTTTGGGGAGTGAAGTTTAGATAGGCCATTTGTTAACTAGAAAATTACCTGTAGTCCTTCCTGGGCTACAATCACAGCTAATTAGCAACTTAAAATCAGCTACGAGCATTCAACCACAATAATGTAAATGTGAGCACTACAGTGAACATCCGAAGGGCATTTATTTTTGCAGTCCTAACGATTATTTTTTTCTTTCACGAGTTCTATAGAAAGACCAATTCAATTATAATTCAAAGATGTCTGCTGAGATGCTAGGGAATTCAAGAAACCGATAATGAAGGAATTATTAAGGGTATAAATCCCAATAATTAAATGTACAACACAGCTGCACTGGTATCTTTTAAAAAAAAAAAAAAAGGAAATTAACAGTAAAAACACAAGTTAAAAGCAGGCTGTAACCTCCCCCTCCACACACACAACCTGGCCGCATTTTTGCTACCCTCTGCGGACCCTACACCGCTGCGGGCTGCGCGGCCACTTCTCGGCAGGGCCCCGGGGACGGGCGCTGTGCACGTCTGCAGACAGTTTGAAGCTCTTGCACCAATCTGCACGTACCTAACAGCCCCAAACTGACAAACGCAGCGCACACAGCACGCGTTTCACTGAAAGAGGGCTCCCTTTGTTTTCTCTGCAAGATTATTTTTACCTGAAGTAGAAAAAGAGAGCCTTTGGCGGAGGAGGGGCGCGGCGAAGTCTGAGCAGGGCGGGCCGGAGGGCCCGCGTCCGCCTCCCAGCACCCCGACCAGAGCGCGGGCTGTCCCCGCGGCCGCCCGGCCCGCCCCCCGCAGCGCAGGCTGGCCGCGACCCCGCAGCCCCCAGCCGGCCTCCGAGAGCGGCCGCCGCCTCAGAGAACTCCAGCGGGAAGAGGGCGGAGAGGGCGCAACCCTCCCCACAGGATTTCACTCCCGCCGGAACCACACCTCCCAACTCTGGCCCCCCAAATTAAACCTCTTCTGGGGGCGGGGGTCGAGGAGGAGCCCCTCGCCCGCTAGCGCCCCGCGCGCCTCGCTAAGTGGGGAGGGGGCGCCGGCAAGGGGCCGGCCCGCGCCTCCGCGTTCCCGGCTGGGCCCAGCCCGAGGGGACCCGGGCCGCCTCTCCGCGCTCCGAGGCGTTAGGCGGGTGCGGCCGGACTGCGGGCTATTGAGGAGGTGGCCGGACCCCAGCCCCGCCGGCCCTGCCCAGACCCGGCCGCGGCCTCACGCCCCTTCCCCCCTCAACGTGCGGCTCCCTCCGAGGAGGGTCGGGGGATGAGAGAAAAGGGGCAGTCTTCCCGAGCGTGCGAGCCGCGCCCTCCGGTACTGACCCCTCGGGCCACCGCCGCTGCTCGCCCAGTTCCCCTGTCCGCCAGCCCCGACCCTGTTCCTCCGCCTCTGCCGCCGCTTCGGAGCGTCTCTGGCCCCTCTCGCTCTGTTTGTTTTTGTTTTGTTCTACCCAGTAACACGGGGGCGAGAGGGCAGCGTTTATTGGCCGAGACGAGGAGGTCGACTGGCCAATCGTAACGGCGGAGCTAGAGCTGAGGAGGAAAAGGGAGAGAAGTGAAACGTGGAAAGTTGGGGAGGGGCGCAGGAAGGCGCATGCGCGTCTGGCCCCTGAGACTGGCTGGAGTAGGAGCCGAGCGGGAAGCGGAGGGGAGGGAGTTTGCTGTCCCGAGGCGCAGCGAAATGGACTCGGGCTAACTGGCTTGGGGGAAGGAGGGAAGCGGTGAGAACTACAGTGAGCTCACCCGTTATCCTCGCAGGGCGGTCTACAAAAGGAAAGGCTTTGGACTTCCTGGGGGTCCCTGACATCCATTTCTGGACACTCCCCCGAGGAAGAATTCCAACGTCTCCTAGTCCTTCTTTCAGGCTCCTGTACATCACATGGCTCCTACTTTGTGCAAACCTAGTCCTAAGAATTTCTCTCAGCAAATGCCCTCAACCCTTTGAGATCGAACGCATTTCCATTTCACATGTAAGAAACAGACCCAAAAATTCTTCGAATCCTGCCTGCTAACTGTGACTAGCTGGGCCACGGGTTCAAACGCACACATTCCGGATTCCAAGACACTGGCTATAACTTCTGTACTGAAACTCCCGCCTCCGTGGCTGTTTTCTGTGACTTTTCCTCTTGACTGCCTTCTCTTTGGCTGGTCTTTTCCTCCCGTTCTTTCTAGGTCGCTATCCCCAGAGGGAATGAATGACCAGAACCTTATGCTCTCTGCATGCTCTTGGAGAGGACTCAGCCAGCCTCTCTCTGTGGCCAGATTTTCTTACTGGCTGATGGGCAACACCTAAATGGCCGCTTGGTCCCTCCAGAACCAAACCGTCTCAGCCTGCACAAGCCAGCTCCTTTCTCTGAGTTACCTCTTACTGCCCAGTCTTCCTTCTTGGGAATCATTTCTAATACTAATTCCTCTACACAGAGAAAAATCCTTCACTCGCTTCCCATTGCCTCCCTGGAGTGTCAGCACCTCAGTAGGGCAATAAAGTTTGTTTCACAGTGTGACTTCAAGACACACTGGCCGAGTCTCCACCCCCTAGCAGTCCATGCACCCCTTTTACTGGAACTCACTTGGACTACTCGCTGTGCCATCTGCTTCTTGATCTCTTGTGGTTCTTTATCCTGCCACCTTAAAATACCTGGTGCAATCCTATCCATTATCCTCCTGGCCCTCCCTCCATAGTCTTTCTTGAGCCTCATGACTTCATTGATTTTCTTGCCCCTGATTCTTCTCTGTACCAGTTCCTCGAACCTCCAAAGGGGCTGATTACATTCTACCTGGCATCATTTTATTTGAGTCCCTGGCCTAGCCTTTCTCCCTGTTGGACTATATAACCTTGTTGAGGGCAAGACCTGTCTTAACTGTTACTGTAGTAATACTTAAGATGCCGTGCACATTTATTGTACCCTTGCAATAAATACACCTTGATACTAGTCCACAAAGATTCTCAGCCATCATTGATCATCTCCATCTCCTAGGCAGAGGCTCCTGGCATGGCTAGTATGTAATATCTGAATTTGCCTTGTAAGTCATTTCACTTTTAAAATCTAAGCTTCCTAGACACTTAGTTTTCCTTTGCTGTTTTTTCTGTCATCTGCAGCTGTCTCCTTACCGTCTCTCCACTCTCCTCTTTACTGATTAGCGTCTGCTGACTCCTTTTTTGCTCATTGCTTTCTTGCTCCCCGTTTTTTTCCTTTGCACTCCTTATTAGTTCTTGGCCTTTTCCTTCTCCCTCCCTACCACTGACCACCTCTGACTCATGCTAGGTTCTTTCATTTATTTATTTAACACATTTATTAAGCACCTATGGCATAATCAGGCTGTGTTGGCCAGGCATTATAAGATTTATGAAATAAAAAAATGGGATACAGTTATCATTTTCAAAGAGTATCTAAAACAACCTCTATGTTTTAGCAGATAACTCCCAAAAAGACCCATCAGGAAGTAAAATGTTTATGTCCTTTTTCTGTATAATCTCAAGCACTGCCCATGATGCCTGGCGCCCAAGGACTCCTTAGGAATGCCTTTATACTTAGGTGTGGTTGACCAGTTATTTTTCCCCAATAACTTCCTATAAAAACTTCAGTCTCTCTCAGGACCACTTTCTTTATTGGTAAAATTCAGAAAGTGGGCTCAATCAGTAATTGCGAGTATTTTCCAAAGAACATACATTTTGTGGAACTTTCACAGATATCATGCCAAAACTGAGGGTGAGATTGTTCTGTGAACAAATGGTTGTAGAAAAGAACTTGTTTCAACAGAGTTAAAACTGTTTCTTCACCCCAGCCCTTTTCAGTCTCTTTAATAAGGTATATGCCCTTAGCATCTTAAGGGACCTGGGCAGGAAGATTAGTAATGTTTCCTAACTTATTCAAATGCCAAACCTTTTTTTCTCAAAGATACCCCAGAATCAGTGCTACTTAGAAACCAGAAAAGTAGTCAAGTACCAAGAATTTTTTTTTAATTGTTGGGGATACATTGAGGGTACAAGAAACCAGTTTACACTGATTGCACTTGTTAGGTAAAGTCCCTCTTACAATCGTGTTTTGCCCCCAAAAGGTGTGGCACACACCAAGACTCCACCCCCCTCGCTTCTTCCCTCTCTCTGCTCTTCCTTTCCCCACCCCTCCCTCATTCTTTCTCGCTCTCTGCCCGCCCCTTCCCTCACCCCACCCATGTCAATAATTGTCATTAATTGTCCTCATTTCAAAATTGAGAAGTCCCAAGAATTTTGCCTACCAAATCAGTCAACAAATATTTATTGTGTTCCTTTTTTGTGCAAAGCACGAAGTTGATTCAGCTGTGTTCTTGGTAAAAGACTTTATTCTACCTTAAGCCTAGAGCTGTCCAGACTTCTGGGCCACCACATACATCTTCATTTCATATCATAATTGTTCACGAACTGAGTTTCTGTTACCTAAAGCCCAGAGTGTATGGGCTTGTCAATTTAGCTGTTAGGTGAAAAGAAAAGGGAGAGCCCTTCCCATTAACTAATTCTATCTAGAATGATAAAATGGCAACTTCTATTTCCCTTAGGAATGACTCATTCTAGGAGTTTAGGAGAGGAAGGGCCACCACAGTTGCCCAGGACTAGACAGCTGTTCATAGGTGAGAACAGAAACTCTGGGCTGCTTATCAGACAGACATTATATGTTACCTGTCTTCCCCATGCTCCTCAGGTTTAAGCAGCATTGGGATGCTTAGCGGGGCACACAGAGAGTTTGTTTTTGTGGGAGAGAAAATGGTACTTTCTAATCTTTACCTCTTAAGACAAGTTATTGACTACATCCCTGACCAGCTGTGTTGCTTTGGGCATTTCACTTCCCCTCCTTCGTTTTTCTGAACAGTAAAAGAAGGAGTTCCCTACCACAGGGGTTCTTTAAGGAGCCATTCCAGTTATGACACCTTGGGATGCTGGGTAAGGTACTAAGGTGGTACCATGGAAGTCCTGGGAATAGGGGACAAGAGATGAGAGAGTTTGCCACTGGTGGCAAGAGAGGATTCCACCAGGTGTGGACAGAAGAACTATTGCTTTCAATCCAGGGCCTTTCTCCAAATGCAAAGTTCAGATAATATCACCTCCTTCCATCCCAAAGGCAAGAATGATGGCTGGTGTAGGATTAGGAGTTCTAATGAGTTAATGTGGGTAAATTACTTGGAAATGCAGATGAAAGGCAAAAGATAAGCACCAAGAATTACTATTATTGCCCCTGGAACTTTCCAAGGCCTTCTTATTCTTTGGACAAAGCCTCATTTGAGAACTCCATGTTTCTTGGTAAGCACTGTTCTTACCCTTACCTGAGATTGAGAAGAGAGAGTCTCTCTGGGGACTAAAGGTAGATCTTAGCCCACTTCCTTCCTAAGAACTTTCAGATGCTACTGTCAATTACAACAGCTTCATCTCCCAAACTGACATCCTGTTTTATTTTGTCAAACCAAGGCCTGAAGTTCAGGAATTCCTGTCAGGCAGGAATTGCTCTTTAGCATGAGGTAAGAGACATGAAACATGCTCTGAAGAAAGAGCTGCATAAGGAATTCTAATAATAATGATGATAGCTGACATGTGTGTTGTTTTAAGGTTTACTTAAAAAAAAAAAGCGTTTGCATGCATTTTTACCACCTTCTATGAAGTGAACAAGATTCTTTGCTTTAAACAAGAGGGAAATGAGCCTTGAGCAAGGTGCTGCTAATCCTGGGGGTTTTATGCTGAAAGGAAACATAGAAATCTCCTAGTCCAAATCCTTTATTTTACAAATGGAGAAACAGATCCAGAAAAGTTACCCAAATCTGCACAATTAGGAAGAAGCAGAGCCAGAAGTGCAAAAGAACTCTCAGTGCCCAGGATGGGAGAATCCAGACCTTCTGGGACCCAGGCTGAGCTAGATTTTTTCTGTCACTCAGCCTTTAGTCTCTTGATGGAAAGTCAAGTGTCAGAGCCTGTTTCTAGGCCCCACACAGAGCCTCCTGGTATCAGATGAATTCATATTACGGTCTCAGAAGTGACGAAGAGGAATGGGGGAGAGGAGCTTGTGTGATTTATAGAAACTGTTCATGGAGCATTTTTAAGAATCTCTCTCCTGAGGTAAAAAGCCTAGAGTCATGTAAAACGTAGCACAGGAAAATGCAGTACTTTAATATAGTATGTACCAAGAAATAGTACAAGACTAAAAAGTTTTTACTTCCCCAATTCAGGTTTTCAGGGGTTTTCTTGGTGTATTTGTCTTTTGTGGGTTTCTCCCCCCCTCCCCCACCAAATCACTCCTGCTATCGTAAGGATTTAGAAATGAGCCCAGGGTTGAGCAACTCCATCAAGTCATCTTTCCCCCAAATCTCATACATTGTACCACATCTTCTACACCTGTCTCAGTTCTAAGCCTCAGAACACTAGAGACTTTTGCAATCACAACCCATTCAACCTGATGCTTTTCAGTGCTTATTATAACTGCCGCACCCTGGATTTAATTGTGTTGAGTCAGGGGAGAGAGTGCTTCTCTAGTTATATCTCTGGGGGCTTTATTTGCATTTTTCTGGAACACTGGGTCCTCAGCTAGGCTTCACCCTCCTCAGAATTAATCCTCTTTGCTCCAGTCAACCTGAGTGCACATAGCTGCTGTGCCCTCCTCCCCTATATGTTGTACAGAGTTTGTTTGCCTCCCAGAAAAGGGGGAGGACAGGGAGCCTGGCCTAGCAGTGAGGGGCTTTTTATACTGGAAAGTAAGAGACATGAATGATCTCTGGTTATGATTAAGACACCCATATCTACAAGGAAACACAGAGAAGACTAGAGAAGGGTAAAGGGAAGGAGGTCTCCATTTGAAAGAGACACACAAAGAAAAAGTTAACTAACAATACTGATCAAACCTCTCTTTACCTTTAGCAAAAATAAAAGCAGAGGGGAGAACAAAGGAAACCCGAGGGAGATGTGCCATTTGTTATTAAATGTTCATGAGTTGCCCAAATCTCCGTAATAGTAAAAATGAAGCTAGCCCCATGAAAGATCAGAGAAGATGGTCCTGGAAGATGGCCTAGTGAGGCCACCTTGTCAGATTACAGATGAACACACTGAGGCCCAAAGAGGCACAATCTGGCTCCAGACAAGTTACAGATGCAACCACAGTATCTCATCCCACCACTTGCAGCTGCCTTTGTTTGCATATGGTTCTCCGCATGTGTCTTGTTCTCCCATCCTGCTTTTTTTCCTTTCCAAAAAGCTAGAAGAGCAGTTTCCACAAAGAAAAACTACAGCTAACATTTTTTAAACAACAGCACCAGGAAATCCCCAAGCTCTGCAATTGAAGCAACATGATTGACAGCCCTTCAGTACAATTGACAGAGCTAGCATCAAAACAGGAACTAAAAGACAAAAGGTCACCCTACAAGAATGAGGAATTGAAATAATTGCCGAGGAAGCAACTCACAGTGTTACCACCACTTCTTGTGTTGCATAGGTGTGTGAGGATTTTGTTTTTAGGAAGTCTTCTTGGAAGGCAGTGAATCTAGCTCGGTCATTTATTAATTGGCTTCAAAGTGGGCAAGAATGCTGTAAAATTTAAGCGAGTTTTATTAGGAATACGTGAGTGATAGGACAATGGATTCATAACTTTTCTGTAAGACCCCCAAAAGAGTCATATCCAAAAAGAGATTGAGAACTTCTAACATATGCTTTTACATGTTAGTACATTTGCACCCATTTTCACAGTGAATGTCCCACCAAGAGATGCCACCAGACTTTCCTTTCCTCTGTATGTCAAACCAGGTGCAGTATCAAAGTGCCTCCAAAGTAACCACAACAGAAAAATGCAGCAAAATTGTTTTTTAAGACAACAGTTGTTCTATAAAGAGATGGATTGCCTTCTGGGAACACCCCAATAGTCATTCCAGCCTGGTATGGCATCTGCCTTTCATTATGTTGACCCCAGTGATAATGGGTTATCAGCTGACTCTCTCAACTGTACTGAAACAAAAGGCACAGCCCCATCACCCATGAATATGTCTTTTTAAAAACTCTTGAACTTATTTAAGAGAGGAAAGCATTACATGGTATCTCTCAAAATGTGCTCCACAGACATCCCACCACAAAAGGTTCCCAGGATGGAATACATTTAGGAAAAGTGCTAATTACCTCCTCTCTTAGAAAAACACAATAAATAATGGTACTTCAAAGCCTCTGAGAACTCCTGTCATAAGTAAACCTGTATTATTATTTTTTAACCCATATCTGCTGAACTTACTTGACCTCACACACCTTTGTATGTAACTTACAGAATACACATTGGAACACACTGCTTCAATAGAGTGGGATCTGGACTAGAAGGCAACAGACATAGATTTCCGTACTCGTTCTGCTGACTAGACATATCATCCTTGACTGCTCTGAAGGTAAAGAACTTAAAAGGTCTCCCAGGTTCTTTCTGGGCCTGTAATCTACCCAATATGATCTTTGAGTTGGCTGGTGGTCTAAGATTCTGCATATAGCCATTTTTGATGATTATAAATATTTTCATCCAGGAGACTGTGGTAAAATTATTCTGCTTCTATGCTACCTTCTCTTAAGAGAGCTTTTGGAGAGGTAAAGCAAGTGCTAAAGTACTAGAACAGAGTGGAACCAACTGTGTAAAGTTGGGTCATGTTTATTCACTGTAATGAGTACATGTGGTAGGCCCAAACCCATCGACCATAGCAGACAAAGGCAGCTGACCAGTGGCCATGGGCATTTGGTGGGGCTGGTTTTTCATAGACTACACAACCTCTTTGAAGCCAGCAAAGTTTTACCAAGCATGATGACATGACCTTAAAGAGCAAACCTCTCTTTTTAAAGGGCCAAAGCTATTCCCAAAGCTATTGTTACCGCCTGGGAGAACCTCCTATCTTAGAGAAAAAGAGTGCTGACTCCAGCTCACTTTCAAAGGTGGTTGAGTCAGTAACAGCCCTGACAGCACGCTTTCCCAGGGAACACTAGAGGCCTGGGAATACTTTTAAGTACCATCTGTGAAGCGACGTGAGCTTTTGCATAATTAAGACAGAGTCTTAATGCGTCATCCAGAGAAGTAGCCTCGGGTGACACATTAAGACTACATGTGCTTTCTGTACCTAGGCACAGGAAGCTCTATAACATTTCTGCAGGCAGGCCGTGGGAAGACATCTTAAAAAGCTGAGGCCCCAGGGCTGCCTGCAACAGAGCCAGAGATAAGTTGGAACTTGATCCATGGAAGGGCTTTTCCCCAGCCACCACTAAGGCAATATACATGTCCTTCTATACAGTAGGGCCTCATATTTAGACAGGCTGTGCTGTGCGCAGCTTCCTACCTCAGATAAGCAATCTTCCAAAAACCAACCATCTCATCACCCCTTTGTTTCTTGGTGCCCCATGAAGTTTAAACAGTTTAGTAAAGCATACTTGTGTCTTCCAGCTAAACTTTACCTTGTACTTGAAAGCCTGTGCTTGCCCCATAGAGAAATGGCGTACCAGCCAGCTGTATTAAAAAATGAGGAAGATTGCTATAGACTCCAGTGCAAAGCTCTCCAAGACCACATTGTTAAATACAAATCATTGTTTTTTAAAAATATGGCACTTTTGGATAAAAAAGAGGAAAAATAACAATATTCATATTTGTTTACATATGCATAAAGAAACAGTAATGAATACTGTTCTTTCTACATATTGGATCCTGACTGACCCTTCAGACTTGGATTCAATAATACCTCCCGTGAGAAGTTTTCCCCAGGCCAAGGCAGAATGAAGAGTTTCTTCCTCCATCATCCTTATGATATATCTCTCTGTTCTCATGTTGGTCTCCCAGCTCAGCTCTTGGTTTTCACATCAACTCCACACCGGACAGTGGGCTCCTAAAACTAAATACTATTTACATCTATAAAGGCAGTGGGGAATAGTGTAAATGGGATATACAGAGACCAGGAGGGAACACCAGGATGTGAACAAGATTTCTCAGCATATGACTATTTATGTTATTGTAATTTCTGAACCTCTTATAAAGCATAAAAGCTTGGGCTCTGAAAGCAGCAGAACTGGGTTTGAATACTGGCTCTTCTGTTTCCTAGTTGTGAGCAAGTTACTTCATATTCTCCGACCCTCAGTTTTCTCACCTGTAAAGTGGGTATAATTATAGTATCTGTTGCATGAGGGCTGTTATTCAAATCAAATGAAATAATGTATGTCAAGCACTTAGCAGGATGCCTAATATATAGTAAGTACCTAATAAATAAGAATAACACTTTGATTGCCATTGATAGTCTTTCTACTGACTGACCCTTCAGACTTGGATTCAATAATACCTCCTGTGAGAAGTTTTCCCCAGGCCAAGGCAGAATGAAGAGTTTCTTCCTCCATCATCCTTATGATATGTCTCTCTGTTCTGACGTTGGTCTCCCAGCTCAGCTCTTGGTTTTCACATCAACTCCACACCGGACAGTGGGCTCCTGAAAGACAATTACCTGCCTCTGTATCAAGCACATTATAGATGCTTATTAATAAATGTTTGGTAAAAGAATAAGGGAACTAATAAAATGAAATTTCTCTCTTCAGTTGAAGAGCCTGTCTGGGGCTGTCTATTGGGGGTTTTACTTCCTGGTTTAGCACAGGATATGCCTGCCTGCCATTTGCTAGGTCTGCAGGGAGCTGATCGGGAGAATCAACTGTAACAAGCTACCTTCAGTGCTTGCAGCTGAAGCCCCACTGTGCTGCAAAAGTGCCAGGAGGAGAAAAGTGGCAATTTGTAGGGGCCTCTCGGGAATGGCAGGAAGCTGGTGCTCCCCAGGGACAGTAGCCACATAGGATCCCAGGCAGAGCGTGCAGGCTGACACTGTGGCTGTCCCAGACTGAAGTAGGATTGAAGCTTCTACATCAGCCCAGGAGCCATGCCCAGTGGCCTGAAGCCACTAGGCCTGAATTTCTGGGGTGAGAACTGGTTCAGAGGAAAAACAAACAAAAATAAAACCAGTGTGGCAAAGCGCTGTGCAGGAAGTGGCAGGTCTGGGAACCAGAACAGAGTGCAGGTACTTGGGTAACGTACCACAAGAAAAGCTGCCTGAAGATCAGACTGTAGAACAAAACTATGAGTCTATTTGCATTTGGGGGTTTCTTCTTTCAGAAGTCGAGACAATGATTCCCACTATTGTCAAGCAGATCCAGCTCCCAAAGTTGACCTCTGCTACTAACCAGGTCACTTGAGCTTAACAAGTGACCTCTCCAAGCTTCACTTTCCTGGTCTGAAAACCACTGGGAGATTTATAGAGAAAAAGGTACACTAAAAGATCACACATTTGCATAATATTAATAACTATTTCCTTCCTTCACTATTGAGCACTACTGAAGGTGAGAAAAACAAGACCTCTACATCTTACTATTAAAATAACACATGCCACACACATATACACATACATGCTTATACACACACACCACACAAACATACTGCACACATAGGCACCACACAACAAATACACACCACATACACACACACACTCACACACACATGCATATACATGCACACCCCACGTACATACTGCACACATAGGCACTGCAAACACACACCCACCCATATACATGCTAAGTTTAGAACACTCATGAAGCAACAACAGAAGAATCTTACAGTTCCCTGGCTAGAAACAAACTGCCTTCCCCTCAACTGTTTCTGGGCCAGAGTTCCTCCAACTGTGGGTCTACTCCTGGTAATTTCGTTTCCTTTTCTCAGTCAACTGTCAGTCATTGCCTGAGTGTCCTCGGCAGCCCTGGACTTTTATTGGTTTATAAATCTTGGAAGAGAGGGAATGCTTACAAAAATTCATAGGTACTCTACCATTTATTGACTACCGTGTGCACATGTATGCACAACTACAGCACACTCTTTGGCCTCTAATCTTTGTTTCACCCTGTGACATATTGGTATTATTTCCCTAACACAACAAATGAGGAAATCAAGACTCAGAAAGGTTAAAATTAAAAAAAAAAAGAGTGCCCAAGACCTCATTGGCAGTAATGGGCAAGGCTGGAAATTGAACCTATGCTACGTATTAGCCTGGGCTGTTTCAACACAAAACCCAACTTGAGCTCTAAAAAAGTGCTGCCCTCGGGCGGCACCTGTGGCTCAAAGGAGTGGGGCACCAGCCCCATATACTGGAGGTGGTGGCTTCAAACCCAGCCCCAGGCAAAAACTACAAAATAAAAAAAAGTGCTGTCCTAAATACCACCCAGACTATTTCTCTCCCAGGTTTCCACTGGGGTTCCTCTTGGCCCAAGCTCCCTCTTCTCCCCTTTGCCCTCTTGGAGCAGATCCCTGCTGGCAGAAGGCTGGAGGCCTCCACTTCCCCTGCCTCTTCCTGGTATAGCCAATGCAAACTTCTTGCTGGAAAACACCATGCCCTCTGGACAAAGCCTCTGTGTGATGTCCTAGGACCTTCCTGGCAGGTGTTCTATGAAAATCCCCAGCTGGGGTAGTGGGCTGCCAGGCCTCGGACAGGCAGAGTTCATAAACAGCTTCTCCAGCCATAGCGCTCTGAATGGACTGAAGCCTGGTGCCGTCTGCCTCGGTGGCTAAACCCTCCCAGGTCTTGGCCAGCCAGATCTCTTTTCTGGGAAACCAGCAGGGCAGCTGAATTTTCAGTGGCTAAGCCTGTAGGTTCCTTCACAACAGAAAATGGGCTTCTGAGTCAGGGAGAGCCCAGCTTTAAATCCCAGCACTACCACCTTCTATTTGCTTGATTTTAGGGAAATACTTTCTGCTCCCATGGCTGTAAATGAAGCTAATAACACCAACGGTCCCCAGCTCCCTGCTCGGGTCTAGCCTCCTCATCTCTGAAATGGAAGAGGTGGGCCACATGACCTTGAGGTTTCTGTCTGAAATGTTCTCTAAGCAGACTGGGGTGACAGTGTCCTTCCTACATATGAGTACAGCGGGCCATCAGGTGACTTGTTTTCTCTCTCAGTGTGAGCTCAACCCTGTGGGAGAGTTCCTGCTTTAATTCGACAAATTTTATTGAGCACCCCACAATGCATATCATATTAAAACCTCAAGATACAAAGACAAATAAGCATATGCCCTGCCCTTAAGGAACTCAAGAGACTAGGCCAGCAGAAATGATAAGACTCATAAAAACAAGCATTGGAAAGTGATAAGGACTCTAGGAGGGTACAGATAAAGGACTGGAAAGGTTGACAGCAAAGATGGGGTGGCTCTAGGCTTGGAGGTAGGTAAAGATATGGCCAATTGATGAAGGATCTTGAACGAAAGTTTGGACTTTTTTTTTTTCTTTTTCTTTTTTTTATAGTCACCCGCCACAACGCCCAGCCTTTTTTTTTTGGTTGCAGTTTGGCCAGGGCCAGACTCAAATCCGCCACCCTCAGTATATGGGGCCTGCTCCCTACTCACTGAGCCACAGGCACTGCCCGACAGTTTGGACTTTATAAGCCAACCGTTGGAAGTCATCAAAGGTTTCAGACAGGCAGTGGGCAGATCAGAGCCAAGGAGGCTGGAGCCTTTTGTTAATCCTCTACCATCTAGAGTAGCCAGACTAGAATTTCTGAAAGAGAAAGACCATTTTCCACCATTTTCATAAGGGCTTTGTTCCCTGGATGAAATAGTTTAGTTTTTGCATAAAATGTGCAGCTGTCAAAGACTGCTCTTTGTTCCTGGCTCTGAGTCTAGTGCGGCCTTTTGCCCACTCTCTGTCCTCTGTGTCCTCTCACAGCTGTGTCCCTTCACAGAAAACATGACCATGTGGCATGTGGAACAGGAGGCAGCCACTCAGCTCGGGGAAACATCACTACCTCAACAGAGCCCCTGGGACCTTTGCCACCTACCACCTTGCCTTGGCCCAGCTCTCAGAATTCTGAGAAGGAGTTAGCTTGTTGAGGAGAAGATGTGTCAGTGAGTTTGCATCAGCTTGAATCACCTGAGGCGTGTGTGTTCTCAGGCCCAGGCGTTTGAGTGTGTGTGTGCATGTGTGTGTGTTCTCAGGACTAGGCGTTTTACAGCTGATATCAATCTGGGTCAGAATTGTGCAACCCTCAGCACAGGCTATCTGGAGGAGATAAGCTTGAACAATCCTCTCCAGCACCCAGCAGCAATAAACTAGCACGCTGGTTGTAAACACAGCTGTTTGCCAAGTCCTAATTTCTGAGGATGAAGGGGCCCCCTGCTTTGGCAGAAGGGATCCGGGCAGATTGTGGATTTGGTTAAACCTCCTAAAGAGGCAGACTCATTCTTAGAGAGAAATCTGGGAGAGATGGTGGTGAGCTCTGCCCCCACCAAGCTTCCACCATGAGGGTATACCCAATAGGGCCTTGAAGCAGAGGAAGACCCCCAATTCTTGTGCTTGTTCTGCCACTCGCTGGCCTTGTGACCTTGACCAAGCCATTTTGTCTTGTTGGCATCCGTCTCCTCATCTATGAAGTGTGAAAACTTGGAATACAATCCCCAAAGGAATGAGAATGATTCCACCTATCAGTCTGTCCTCTTTACTCAGAGAAAAGCCCCTTGGAGATTCTCCTGGACCCTGAGCTTCTTTTTATTTTTTTAAATTTTCCAATATTTTATTAAGCAATTTTTCAAACATACAGTACAGTTGAACCCTGAGCTTTTTTGATTTACACACTGAGAACATACAGTGGAAGCTCCATAATTGATCACCTCCTTAAGTTGGCCTAGTTTTTATAGACTGGATACGCACTACATATATGTATCAATACAGTAGGCCTAGTTTCTTATGTTGACCACCTCTGTATGTTGATCAGGTTGTTACAGCTCCTTAGGTGGTCAGCTTACAGAGGTTCTACTGTACTTGGTTTTCTGGCATCCCAGCCTACATAGATGATAAACAGTTGATTAACAGGAAGTTCGGCTGCTAGATACGGGCATGTTGATTACTGATAGAAACATAAAAGGCACACAAGAGAGCAAGGAAAGAGAAAGAAAAACTGTAGTGGAAAAATAAGATCTTTGAAAGCAACAGGGGCCATTTAATACTAAGGCAGACAGGTTTGCACATGTCAGTATCTCTGAAGGCCATTATGCCCACGAGCCTAATATGACAACTGATACTTAGAAGGCTTTGCAAGGAAATTGCATATGGCTGCACTCTATAACTACTGTTTAGCAAGGCAAGGCTTTATAGAATATTTTTTTTTTTTAAATTGTCTTCCTGTCTGAGCAAGGTGGCTTACACGTGTAATGCTAGCACTCCAAGAGGCTGAGGCAGGAGCTCAGTAGTTTGAGACCAGCCTGAGCAAGAGCAAGCCCCCATCTCTACTAAAAATAGAAAAATTAGCCAAGTGTTATGGTAGGCACCTGTAGTCCCAGCTATCCCAGAGGCTAAGGCAGGACCACCGCTGGACCCCAGGAGTTTGAGGTTGCTGTGACCTAGGATGATGCCACAGCACTCTAGCCTGGGTAACAGAGTAAGACTCTGTCTCCAAAAAAAAAAAATTCTTCCAAATGTTTCAAACGCATAAAGTTTTGATGCTTAAAGGGGAAACTCTCAAAAATTCTGAACCATCAGATATTAGAAAAGACACCTATCTTCGATCAGTGCTCTGGAAGGCACAGTTACACCTGTTCTCTGCACATCAGGATTTGGCTCAGGGATCAAATCAAATAATAAAGATGCAGAAACTACTGAAAAGTTCTCAAATCTTATCCAAATTAAACACAGGGACAATAATCACCTTGGTCTTGAATTGTTTGTGAAAACTATTAACAAGTTATCCTAATAAACATGCTTGTTGATGAGTTGGTCTGGAATGTAAATATGTTTTGTCTTTCCTCACGTTTAGAATGTGAACTTTTTCCAGCATGTGTGCCATACCTGCTGTGGGAAGACAGAGAAGGGGATCAGGAAATAAGATTTGTGACCTGAAGATATGGCCTTGTTCAATGAGCAGAGCTGTGTGGACACTGTGGCCTTGTAGAGACATGTAACCAATTGAGCTACATACCTCTTAATGGTGCTTATTGGGCCCTGTGACAGGTGCTTGAGAGGTAGAGACACCCATGGAACATGCAGCTGCCCTCAAGAAGTTTACAGTCAAGGATTGCTTGAGGTCAGGAGTTTAATACCAGCCTGGGCAAAAAAGAAAAAAACATTAAGAAGCTTACAGTCTAGTCGCTTTTCAAATCTCCATTCAATTATTGGGTAAATCGCACCCTGTCTGACACTTTTTTCTTTAAATATATTTTAATACACAAATAATAGTTGTTTTGTGTAGAAAACCAAGAAAATACAGATAAGAAAAGGAGAAAAATGTAAACATTGGCAATCCAGAAATAATCAGCATTCGGTTATAGAACTGTTAATATAAATGAGTACTTTAACAGGATTACATTGCACACTTAAAAAATAATATGTGCCCCCTAATGCATTTAGAGAAATAAAAGAAGAGAACCCCAGAAACACGTCATCTATGTTGAGAATATAAATTCCTCATCTATTCCAAACATAAATTCCTGAAGTAATTACGATGTAAATATAGATAAATGAAGCCATGAAGGTATTATAAGAAAGCAGATGAGACTAACCTCAGGATGGGAAAACTGCTTAAACAAGACAGGAAATCCAGAAGCCAGAAAGAAAATAATTACAGATTTAAATATGGAAACATTTTAAACTCCTACATGATGAAAGACAGAACAGATAGTTAAAAAAAAAAAAAGAAAAGCAATAGTAGACTTGGGTAAAATGTTTGCAATATTTCAAAGATCGAAGATTAATATTTCTAATGTCAAAGACTCTAGCATCCCAGTACCTGAGTTAGACCCTAACTCCCACCCCTGGATGTTTCAGATTGCAGTGTCTTTTCTCTCCGTCAACATATGTTCATTCTTAATGTATAAAAAGTGCACGAAGAACAAGCAAGTACAAGCGAAAACTCAAACACCCAAATAGAAAAATAGGCAAGGAATATAAACAAAGAATTCATAGAAGAAAGGCAGATGGCCAATAAACATAGAAAGATGTTCAACTTCACTGTAGGCAGGGAAATACAAAATTAAAAAACTAAGCCAGACTCAGTGGCTCACACTCATAATCCTACTACTCCAGGAGGCTAAAATCAGGAGTTCAAGATAGCCTGAGCAAGAGTGAGACCCAAGACCCATCTCTCCAAAAAATAGAAAAATTAGTAGGGCCTAGTGGTGGTAGTGCACATCTCTAGTCCTAGCTACTGGGGAGGTTGAGGCAGGAACATCACTGGAGCACAGGGGTTTGAGATTGCAGTGAACTATGATCATGTCGCCACACTCTACCTAGGGTGACAAACTGAGACTTTGTCTCAATAATAATAATAATGATAAGGCCTAGTGCTTACAAGGATATTGCTAATGAAAGTAAAGATTAGTGTTAACTTTGGGAGGAAGGTGATTTTGTAGAACTTACTGAAAGTTTAAATGTATATACTTTTTGACCCAGCAATCCCACTTTTAGAGCATTCTCTTACAGAAATAATAAATGCAGATTCATAATAATAAATAAGCATGTCCATTGCAGCAAGATTTGTAATAGAAAAACATTTGAATCAACATAAATATCCATCAGTAAATAATATGCAGTCGCTAAATAGAATGATATTTTATCTATGTTGACTTGAAATTTTATATAACATTATTGAATATAAATAAAGCAAATGTCAGACAAATATGTGTAGTAATATTTGGTTTGTAAAAATATGCATGTGCATCTGCACATATCTGTGTCAGTATAAATCTAGGAAAACATCTGGAAGTATTTGAACCAAAGTGTTAATAATGTATATTAGGGAAGATATTTGAATGGCGAAGAAGACAACTTTTTTTTTTGTCGGTTTTGGCCAGGATTAGACTTGAACCCACCATCCCAGGTATATGGCACCCTACTCCTTGAGCCACAGGCACCACCCAGAAGACAACTTTTATTTCTTTCTTTACATATATTTTTAATAGGTGAAATTATTATCCCTGCATTACAATTAGTTTACTAAGGCTTACACAAGGTGTCATTTGGCAAGATCAAGTGATTAGGTTGCTATCGAGTGGCAGAACCAAGACTCCAGGTGAAGTTCACTTGGCCCTAAAGCCCACATTCACTTCACAATGCCAGGCTGCTCCCAAGATATAGGGTTAGCAAGACTAGCTTACAGGATTCTAACTGTGCTCTTAAGGACCCAGCCACATAGGATTAAGTCTATGACTAGCCCTGGAGCCACTTCTTGGGTAGTTTCTGACAAGGAGAGAGGCAGGGGCGAGTTACAGGTGTATCCTGGGGAGGCACCCTGGTTCCAGCCTTTCCCTCTACTCCTGCAGGTCCTGGGGGTGGTCACTTAGGCACCCAAATTATCTCTCTGGGTTCTTTTCTCCTTTGAGAAAAGGTTACATAGTCTAGATAAGGTTTGCTACTTGCCAACCTGGAGACAGAAGGTGGACCAGATTATCAACTAATGCTATCTTGGTCCAAAGGTGTCATGGCTTCAGCAGCCTAGGACTTCTCAGTTTCCCCTTTGTACTCTTTCCTCAACTGTGGGTTGTAAAAACGATGATATGGGGTGGTGTCTGTTGCTCAGTGGGTAGGGCGCTGGCCCCATATACTAAGGGTGGCAGGTTCAAACCCATCCCCCAGCCAAACTGCAACCAAAAAATAGCCGAGCACTGTGGCAGGCACCTATAGTCCCCTTGGGAGGCTGAGGCAAGAGAATCACCTAAGCCCAGGAGTTGGAGGTTGCTATGCGGTGTGTGATGCCACGGCACTCTACCGAGGGCAATAAAATAAGACTGCCTCTACAAAAAAAAAATGATGTGCCTGTGACCTTATCCACAGATTGTATGAGACAACCAGAGAAGATTACTATGGACTTCTCTGCAGGCTGCAGCCAACAGAGAAGAAATCCTTAATCTAGAAGAATGTAGCAGAGTCTGTGAACTTAATGAGCCTCCCAAGAAGACCATCCTTGAACCTGTGCGTGCTCAGGAGCCCTGGAACTCAAAGAGGCTAAGCCGCCTTCTTAGTCAACATGTATAGAGAATGTAAAACGGGCCTTAGCACTGGCAGCTTCGCTCTGGGATGCCACTCACCTTCTTGTTTTTTGTGTGCTGTTGCTGCTTTTGGCTAACTCTCTGGCCTCCTGCCTGAACCAATATGACAGAGTCACCCTATTTCTAGTTGACATTCTTAGACTTGGCTTCTCCCTTGCTGGTCTCATGTACTCACCTGATCCTGACTTCCTTATACACCCTTCCAGTACTTCTCATACACAGCACTCTGGGTAGCCATGCCCTGGCCAGAAAGACCCACTGACAAACTGATACATTTAAAATTCCAAAGCTGTCAGGATTCACTATGAATCATCATCCCATCGACATGCACACTCAGGCCAGTCAATTTCCACTGACCTGCCTCTGGATGGTGAGCTCCCTGAGGGCGCTGACCATGCCCACGAATCTGCTTTATCCACTAATTATCCACTCAGGGCCTAGTATACAGAAGAATCCCAGAAGAATCTGGTAGCTAAATGAATGCTGGATGAATCTACTTAGATTCCTTTCTCCTCTGCTATGGAAGACAGCTTAGGTCATTGCAGAAAATCCACGTGAGCAGGGCTTGGCAGCTAGTAAATATTTTAGACTTCATAGACAAGAAACAAAATCAAGACTAATTAGGTATAGGTAGTTCAAAAACAAAAGAGAAACATTTCTGAGATTCATGTTGATGCAGTTCAAACTGTAATAACAACTGAGTACAGTTTTTAGGTATTATAGTTCTAATGAGTAGAATACAATTCTTTTTTGAGAAATATTTTGCTTAATTTGGGTTCACAGTGTGTTCTATCATTAAAATCTATTGCAAATGTTCTTCTTTTAATGCCAATGTGTAATGAGATTTTTATGTATTTCATTTTCAAATGGAAGTTGATTTTCACATAATTTGCATATGCTATAAAATATTTTTTTTTTCAGTGATTCTTAGCTTGCAGGCAATCCAAAAACAGTCAGTGGGCTGGAATTGGCTTTGGGTTGTAGTCTATCAACTACTGCATTTGACAATAATAGAAAGTAGAATGTTTCATTCATTCTCGCTAGCTCTCTCTCCACTTGATCTTAGCCAAAAGGCCAAGAAAGGCTTGCTCGCTCTCTCTCAATCTGTCTGTCTCTCCTTTGCCTCAGCTCCCCCAAATCCTGCACTTTCTAAAAGTTTCCAAGATACTGTCACTCTCTTTCTTGGCTCCTCTTCCTTTTCAAAGACAGAAATATAAGGCTGAGCCTGACAACTTCAGGGAAGGGCTCCCAGGGCCTCCATTATTGCTCAAGAGTCCCAGAGTGGGGTGAGAGCTGCTACGGCCCCTTCCCTTTCCAAGGCTGGCATTAGCTCTTTGTCAGTCACACAAAACCAGCTGGGAATGGCTCACTTTTTCAGCTTAAACCACAGAGAAAAGGGAGGCCTCAGGGAATCTGGCTTAATGGGAAACAGTTGGCCCAGCCCTGCACACACACAGAGAATGTATTTAAGTGCCTAAAATCTCACAGCAGCCTAAAAAATATATTGTTTAGGGGATGACCACAGCACAGAATTCAATGCTGGCAAAAATGACATAAATAATGCATTACAAGGACCTTCCTTTTGTAAATATAGAGAGTACTGGGACTTGAGAGAATATAAATCTTTCATTGACTCATTAATTTATTCAATGAATTGTTCAAATTTTTATGATGTGCCAGGCATTGTATCTGGCTCTGGGTATGCTGAGGAAAATAAGTCAGACATAGACCCTGCTTTCACGGAGTACTGTTCAAGACCGTTTGCTAAAGCCCAGTATTCCATGGTACATTATAAATACTCCCTGAATCAAAATGATTGCCTGGTAAAATAGTTTGGGGAAAGAGAGGTTAAAGTTACTTTACTATGAAACTTTAGATTTTTAGAGCTTTCAATGTTCTCAGTAGAAATTGAGAACCTCCTAGAGAAGGATATACAAATACAACCCTCCCAAGCTTATTTCATTATGGTATCCTTTTGTGAGTTGCATCTTGTGGCACCAGAGTCACATGGAACATAATTTGGAAAGCACAGGTCTCAGGACCACTAGGTACAGCCATGTAGGTTGTGCATTGACCAACTCTAATACATAGGACCACTCACACAAACTACAATATCCACGGTGCCCTGAAGTTGTATAATTAGTGGATACAATCTCTGTAACTACAGGGCAAAGTGTGGGCAGCACAGGATTTATATGGCTACTACTCAGCCCCTTCTCAGCTCTTTCTCACAGAACAGTGAAGGTACTAGTAATTTTACTCATCATTGTTTTTTGCACTATCAGGGTGAATGGCAAAAATGGCAAATAAGAAGTTTCAATATAATTATAAAAATAGTTTTGGCCTCATGCAGGGATCTGCAAACCACATATAGAGAACCACTGACTTATAACTAGCAACCCCAGAATTAGAGTATGTCTTTTTCGATGGTTCTTGCAAAATCACAGGGAGGATTTGGGTGGGGCCACTCGGGTCATGTTCCCCTCTCTGAATCAGTCACTCTGACAAGGAGGATGGGGTACTCTGATTGATCAGGCCTGCATCACGTGAATGGCTGAGGATAGGACAGAGGAGCCCATCCAAATCACAGGCAATGGGATCCTGTGAACAGCAGTAGTTTTGCAGGAAGGAGAGGGAAAGGAACTACATAGAAAAACAACTTATATAGGATTCACTAGAGTAGAGAAGTCGGTTTGCCAGGGACTGTCTAGGGACTGGGCCCATCTCTAAGGCAGTCTGAGGCCAGCACAAGGCAGGAAAATGGATGAAAGCCAAGGAGGAGGGTCCCAGGCAGAAGGCACCAGGTCCTGAAGCCGCTTTAACTCAGCCCAGCAGGCAGGATCAGATAATCAGACTCAGGTTTGGTCAAACAGTTTGTATGTTTTCAAGAGCAGGTACTATGTATGTTTCAGGGGCGGGTGTCTCATTTGTGGCTGCCTTTGACAATGGCGGTGTGTGACTGTTTACTATTTGGTTAGGCTTAACTAAGGAATTGGAACCCAGTGAGTCTTCAGGGGTGTCTGTGGGACAAGACAGAGTGGATTCACATATCAGAAGCCAAGGACGAAGAAAGACCATAAAGTGATAGAAATGAGTTACACTCCACTGGACATTACAGTTTAAAAACAGCATTTGCCAAAATGCAATTCTACCTGCCTGCGCTTTTTCACTTTTACCATTTAACACTCTGCATTTTCTGCTTAGCCTCAGAATTACTGATGCACTCAACTATTAGGAATATTCAAACCCAAACTCTTACCTCTTCAAGTACTCTCTTTGGTCTCCTTGATGTCATACTTCCCTAGATTTCTTCCAATTTCTCTGACTGCTGCTTCTCAGACCCCTTTTCGCACCCTTAAATGTTGGTAATCTTTGGAGGCTCTGCCATAAAACCTTCTTTCTTCCCTATAGGCAATCTGATCTGTCTGTACGCTCTCAATTCCTAACCACATTTCTTTCTTAAAACCACTGCAAACCACCCTGCCTTCTGCATGTACAAATGCATTCTTTGTGGGCTAAGTGCCCATCAATACTTTAATCAAGAGCCTGTGATAATCAGAGCAATTGGTGTCCTATCAGTACCAACACCATCATATACAAGGGGGAATTGAATCTGAGTCACTCTGACCACCCAGATGTCCCAACTGTGACGTGGGGGTGGGAAATATGTGGACATGGGTGTGCACATCCCTCTGTGAGATCATCGTTAAAATGAAAAAAATCTATGGAGACTTTTTGAGAGGACTTGACTGCAGCCTCTTGAGAATATCTGATTGCCCCATAAAATTTAATTGAGCAAATGAGTTTGTTCCTCTGTGTTAGGCACGCAGAACAGGTTCTGTGAAGGGTACAGGATAAAAATGGTGCTGACCCGGACATGACTGTCATTAGAATGAATGTAAGAATCCCACACAGCCCCAGTCCTAGCATGTAACAAATTAAAGACTTTAACTAAAAGGACAAGGACTGTATTCATACATTTTAATACACAGTTTTTTTTTCTCTCACATTTTAACATTCTGAAAGCAGGCTGTATCTAACAAATGATTTGTGTGCTAGTGCTTAAGGACCTATGTTATTTTCTTTCCCAGTTCCACAAAAAATAAAGATGAGATTTATAATCAATGCTGGCTTACATTACATGAAAAAATATTATTTGGATCTTTCAAAGAGCTTAATGTGAGATCAGATCTGTAATCCGTAGCAACTTGTCCTTAAATCCCCACATCTGTTGCTTTTGGTCTTCAGCTCATATTAATCTCACAGCTACCTAGAAACCCCCCCCCCCCATCCTTCCCACCAAAACACAACAAAACCTCCCTGACACCTACCCTAGAGTGTGTGTTCTCAGGCTTCCTTTGCCTCTTTTCCCTCTTCTGTCTGGGAGTCAATCTCAGCCACGGTGAATGGATGTCTCCCCAGCCCCATGCCTCTGGTTCTTCCCCAACCCTGCTGATGGACCTGCCTTACTTAGAAAGAGAGAGAGGCCTAAATGATTGGCAATTAAAGTCTTCTTTAGCAGCTCGGCACCTGTGGCTCAGCAGGCCACGTACACCTGAGCCGGCGGGTTCGAATCCAGCCCGGGCCTGCCAAACAACAATGACGGCTGCAACCAAAAAATGGCCGGGCGTTGTGGCGGGCGCCTGTGGTCCCAGCTACTTGGGAGGCGGAGGCAAGAGACTCATTTGAGCCCAGGAATTGGAGGTTGCTGTGAGCTGTGATGC
>CAUYON010011104.1:0-21641 GCA_963573935.1 Arctocebus calabarensis
CTAAGGCGCCAGACACATACACCTGAGGTGGTGGGTTCGAATCCAGCCCGGCCCGCCAAGCAACAATGACGGCTGCAACCAAAAAATGGCCGGGCGTTGTGGCGGGCACCTGTAGTCCCAGCTACTTGGGAGGCAGAGGCAAGAGACTCGCTTGAGCCCAGGACTGGAGGTTGCTGTGAGCTGTGATGCCACGGCACTCTATCCAGGGTGACAGCTTGAGGCTCTGTCTTAAAAAAAAAAAAAAATCCCAAAGTATTGTGGATATTGAAATAATAAACAATAAAAGCTTTTATAGTGCCTGTGCACATAGTTAATAGATACTAGCTTCCTTTTGTCAGCTAGACAGAGTATGTGCTTGCAGTAATATTCATGTGACTCAGAGGTTAGGTGGTTGGCTAAACAGCAATGTGTGGTATGTCACAGAGCAAATTATGTGCCTTTCTAACCTATTTTTTTTAATGGATGGTTTTAAGTTTCTTGGAACCATAACAACCTGATTACTTTTTCTTAGAATTTAGACTTCTGTGTAACCAGCACAGGAAAAGTGACCTAGTTATTGAGTAGTTCTATTAAGCTATACCTAGAACAACTTTAAAAATAATTAGCAACTTTCAAATACTCTAATAAATCTAAAAACAATTACATCTACACCTAGATTATACATTATTTAAAGCCAGGACATTTTCTTTCTCTTCTGTAGTTATTTCTTACTTTGGGTGGGGGGTGGTTTGTTTGTTTGCTTGAGACAGAGTCTCACTCTGCTGTCTACTGCCCAGGCTAGGATGCCATGGTGTTAGACTAGCTCACAGCAACCTCAGACTCCTGGCCTCAAGCAATCCTCCTGCCTCAGTCTCCCAAGTACCTGGGACTACTATTTTTCTATTTTTTAGTAAATATGGGGTCTCACTCTTGCTCAGGCTGGTTTTGAACTCCTGAGCTCAAGGGATCCTCCTGCCTTGGACTCCCAAAGTGCTAGGATTACAGGCATGAGTCACCTCACCCGGCCTCTCTTCTATAGTTATTTCAATTAAGTGTTTTATTTCCATGGTCGTCTTTACCTATCCCACTACCGCCGTTGTTCTGTGAACTCTTACTATAGTGCATGTAGTGATCGATGTTGAAAGCAAACCAGTAGTATAATGCTCTTATGTGTTTCATGTATAGCACATATTGTATAACTAGCCTGAAAAGGCCTTGTGAAGAAAGACTATATTTTGCCAAATGAATATATCCCATAATATCTAGGAAAATGAGTGCTGTACAATAGCAGATGTTTATTCATTAGGTATAGACTCTGTTCTTGGCATTACACTAAGCTCTAAGCATATCTTGGGGAAGTGGACAGATGTAGGTCTTGCTATTAAAATTTACATTATAGGCTCAGTGCCCGTAGCTCAGTGAGTAGGGTGCTGGCCACATACACCCAGGCTGGCAGGTTTGAGTCCAGTCCAGGCCTGCTATAAACAACAGTGACAACTGCGACCCAAAAAAAAAAAAAAAAAAAGCTGAGTGTTGTGGCAGGCACCTGTAGTCCCAGCTACTCAGGGAGGCTGAGGCAAGAGAATCGCTTAAGCCCAAGAGTTTGAGGTTGCTATGAGCTATGACATCTCGGCACTCTACTGAGGGCAACATAGTGAAACTCTACCTCAAAAAAGAATTTACATTTTAGTATAATGTTGGTGAATTTCTATAATACAGATAAATAAAGGCCCATGCTAAACTGTTCAAGCAGTAAAAAACCTCGTATATATAGTTTAATAATTTTAAGTGATGTTTGTTGTGACTTAAATGCATGAGATAAAAAGGAAATGGTGACATCTGATTTTTTTCCTCTTTGCTTTGTAGATAAAATGCTCCAAGTCCCTTGCAGCTCTCTTCAGAAGAAAAATCACTAGTGCTGTGCTCTTGCCATAATACCAAATCTTTCTGACTTATACTTTGGTGCTGCAACACTGGAAGAATTACACACAGGTTCCAGGAATAACTTTTTTTTCATTTGAGTGCTTCTTTGTGGATGGAAAACGATTTGAGTCTTAATAATTACTTTGTTTTTAAAGCTATTTCTCTATAGTCTGAACTCTTTAATAAAGTGCGCCACATAACCAATGAGCCACACAGCCAGTTCTTGTCAGGAGCTGGTTGAAAACTGTTCTGTGCATGTAGCAGGGATGGCACAAGAAGACAGCCGTCGTGGTCAAGTGCCATCTACGTTTTATCATGGTGCCAACCAAGAACTTGACCTGTCCACCAAAGTGTACAAAAGGGAATCAGGAAGTCCTTATTCTGTGTTAGTGGACACCAAGATGAGTAAACCGCACCTCCATGAAACAGAGGAACAGCCATATTTCAGGGAGACAAGAGCAGTGTCTGATGTGCATGCTGTTAAAGAAGACCGGGAGAATTCTGATGACACGGAAGAGGAGGAAGAAGAGGAAGAAGTCTCTTACAAAAGGGAGCAGATCATAGTAGAGGTAAACCTTAATAATCAAACATTAAATGTATCTAAAGGGGAAAAGGGTGTCTCTTCACAGTCCAAAGAGACTCCTGTTCTTAAGACAAGCAGTGAGGAGGAAGAGGAAGAAAGTGAGGAAGAGGCCACAGATGACAGCAATGACTATGGAGAGAATGAAAAGCAGAAGAAAAAGGAGAAGATAGTGGAGAAAGTCAGCGTTACACAAAGGAGAACAAGGAGAGCTGCCTCTGTTGCTGCAGCTACCACTTCTCCTACTCCGAGAACTACAAGAGGTCGTAGGAAGAGTGTAGAGCCACCTAAGCGTAAGAAGCGGGCTGCAAAGGAGCCCAAAGCACCAGTCCAGAAAGCTAAGTGTGAAGAGAAAGAGACTCTTACCTGTGAGAAGTGCCCCAGGGTATTTAACACTCGCTGGTACCTGGAGAAGCACATGAACGTTACTCATAGGCGCATGCAGATTTGTGATAAGTGTGGCAAGAAGTTTGTCCTGGAAAGTGAGCTGTCCCTTCACCAGCAAACAGACTGTGAAAAAAACATTCAGGTAGGTTTCATCACCAAGAGGGCAAACTTTTCAGGATAGAACCTGGCTGTTCAGATTCATCTTGTATCTGCCCAAGAGAATAAATACAATAGAGGCTGAAAGGACAGATTTCACCAATTTATCATTTGAAAAGCTCCTGCTTTGGTCTTTTCAAAACTGAGGCTTAACATTCTGTTTCAAAGGCATTAAATTTAACTGACGCTGGACTAGTGGGAACCCAGGTACACTGGAGGGGGATCTGTTATAGATGATTGACCAGAAGGTAAAATCAACACCAACTTTGTACTGAGAGTCACTGTTGTAGAACATGTGATTTAATTCATTCTGGCATCTTCTCTGTCAAGGCAGGAGATACTGAGTAAAGGTCAGGAGTAGAGAAAGGTCCCTTTCTAGGCTTAAAAGGAGGCCAGATTCTAGTGCAGCTGATGGGGACAAAAACCATAATGACTCAGACCGGTGGAAATGGAAGATCTCCAGGAGTGAGTTTGCTTTTACCAGTGGAGAAATGACAACACTAAATTTGTCAAGAGGCTGAGCCGATGGGAATATGCAAACTTTAAACAGAGCCTGAGCTGGTTAAAAATGTTGCCCACCTGGCCAGTAGGGGTACATAATGCTACTACAGTATTGTTAAGGTAACAAAATATAGTATTCAAAACAAGCTGGTGTCTGGAAAGGACTATATTGCAGTAGTTTAAGAGGTGTGCTAATTATATTATGTTGAGTGGATTGCAGCTATATTGGTTTGTCTATGTGAATGCATATTATTGAATATTCATAAAAGGTAAGTCTATTAATGTCTACATAAGATTTGTAAAATAGAAATATCTTGTACCATATTTAAGCCAAACTTTTTTAAAATGATAAATTGTTTTGGTTTGTGTTTTGGAGTACTGCTAATATTGGTAGTCACTTGGAAGTTTCACTTTTCTCTTGCTCTTTTAATCAACAACTGGGACCATTGCTTTAAAGAATGTTTTGAAAAATAGAAATTACATTTGCTAAAAATTCACTGCTTTTGATTCATCAATTATGACTTGATCTCCGACACGCTGGGTAAATGAAAGAAGACTGAGTAATGGCACCCATATCTTCCAATAACTGCTACCGCCCTGGCATGATTATGACTTGGTTGAAACACTTCAGACCAAAAGGAGTAATGCAGTGCTGCACCCTAGAGGTCAAACTGGACTCTGTAATGATTCATTATTGAAAAGGTGTTCTTAATCTTTATATATATTTTAACTTAAATTTGCTTTGTTAAGTTACAGAAAACATTTGATAAATCCTTTTTTGGTGACTTTCTTTGCTGTTCCTCATCATAATATTTTTAAACTTGTGTTTACGTTTTGTGGATTCCGCTAAATGAACAAATTCTCTTCCAAAGAACAGTGTGCTTTATAATGTATAGATCTTAATAATCTTGATGACTTGGTAGCATGTAAAAATTAAAACCCTGCCCTCCAAAATGGCTTACAGGACTAGTCTATCTTTTTCTAGCACTTATTCTAGCATAATTCAGAGGTTTATGTTATAACTTTTCTCAGAGTTCTTATATCCTGGGGTGGCATTGGTACTCAGAGATCTTTATAGTGAATACTAACTAGTTCTCTTAAGTATCCCAGAGTCTGATAATTAACCATAAACTTTCTGGTATTGTTTTGCTTTAATGAGAAGTATTTTATTTTGATATACTTTCTCTGATATTCTAGGTTATTAATGATTCATAATATAAAGGACTAAGGAGCCTGGCATAATTTTTCTATAAATTCATGTAAAAAGAGCTGTAGATCTGGGCTAAAGGGGAAAGGGGGAGTGATACTAATAGTTTAGAGATTGTTAAATTCTGCCAGAGGGAAATGTTTAATAGAGTAAATTACATTTGGGAAAATATAACAAAACTCAGTTGTTTTTTTTAGAGAGACAGAGTCTCACTTTGTCACCCTCATTAGACTGCTGTGGTGTCACAGCTCACAGCAACCTCTGGCTCTTGGGCTTAGCTGGTTCTCTTGCCTCAGCCTCTCGAGTAGCTAGGACTACAGGTGCCCACCACAAAGCGTGGCTATTTTTTTGTTGCAGTTTGGTCGGGGTTGGGTTCGAACCCGCCACCCTTGGTATATGGGGCCAGCGCCCTACTCATTGAGCCACAGGCACCACCCCACAAAACTTAATTTTTTTTTTTTTTGAGACAGAGCCTCAAGCTGTCACCCTGGATAGAGTGCTGTGGCATCACAGCTCACAGCAAGCTCCAATTCCTGGGCTCAAGCAAGTCTCCTGCCTCCGCCTCCCAAGTAATTGGGACTACAGGCGCCCGCCACAACGCCCGACCATTTTTTGGTTGCAGCCGTCATCATCGTTGTCATTGTTTGGCGGGTCCAGGCTGGATTTGAACCCACCAGCTCAGGTGTACGTGGCTGGCGCCTTAGCCCGTTGAGCCATAGGGACTGAGCCAAAACTTAATTTTTATTAGTGAAGGCCCTAAATGCTTTTATACTCCTACAGATCTATAACCATTAATATACTGTTTTATTTTTATTCATGCTAATTTATTTTAAGTTTTTTTAGTAGTGAAGGCCCTAAATGCTTTTTATACTCCTACAGATCTATAACCATTAATATACTGTTTTATTTTTGTTCATGCTAATTTATTTTAATTTTTTATTTTTTTCAATTTTTTATTTTTTTGAGACAGAATCTCACTTTGTCACCCTTGGTAGAGTGACATGGCTTCATATCTCACAGCAACCTCAAATTCTTGGGCTCAAGCAATTCTCTTGCCTCAGGCTCCTGAGTAGCTGGGACTACAGACACCCACCACAACGCCCAGCTATTTTTAGATATGGGGGTCTTGCTGTTGCTCAGGCTGGTCTCGAACCTGTGAGGTCAGGCAGTCCACCTACGTAGCTTGGACTCCCAGAGTGCTTGGATTACAGGCATGAGCCACTACGCCCGGCCCTATTTATGCTAATTTAAATTAGCTTGTGTTCTCTGGTGAAAACCTATTAACTGCATGGTGACCCATGTGTAGGAGGCAGCTGTTCTTGCTAATTCATATATTTAAAAAACTTGAAAGTTCTTTTCATAACACTAGATAATAGCAGTCAATTTTTTTTTTTTTTGAGACACAGTCTCACTATGTCACCCTTGGTAGAGTGCTGTGGTGTCACAGTTCACAACAACCTCCAACTATTGAGCTTAAGCGATCCTCTTGCCTCAGCCTCCCAAGAAGCTGGGGCTACAGGTGTCTGCCACAATGCCTGGCTATCTTTTTGTTGCTGTTGTCATTGTTTTTAGCAGGCCCAGGCGGGATTTGTACCTGCCAGCCCAGTGTATATGACAAGCACCCTAACCACTTAGCTATGGGCACCGAGCCAACAGTCAATTTTTTTATATTAGTTGAACTTTCCACCTTTTATCTTAGTTTTTGCCATTGTTTTCATACTCCCAAAGCATGTCTAAAAGATACATCTTGGAAAATAGAACATTCAGAATTTGGTGTTGGAACCTGGACTCTGTGGAAGAATAGCATTTATCTGAATTCTGGCCTTGTGCCATGAACTGAAAGCACATCCATTTCATCTGCCTATAGGCTGGTATGGGTTTCTGCAGGCCCCTATAAATAAAAATTCTTTCTATTTGTCCTGTTCAGTGTGTTTCCTGTAACAAATCATTCAAGAAACTCTGGTCCCTTCATGAACATATCAAGATTGTCCATGGATATGCAGAAAAGAAATTTTCCTGTGAAATTTGTGAGAAGAAATTCTATACCATGGCTCATGTGCGGAAACACATGGTTGGTAAGTTTTTTCTGCTTTTCTCTTACACCTGTATTTTACTCTTGTCCTTCAGTGTGCTTTACACCCTGGATTGGGCAGGATATGAAAAATTATCTAACTTTAATCAGTTTTGACATGTTGAAACTAAATACAACGTACGTCACCAAATTGGATGGTATAGTCTTCCACACCCAGATTTCTTTTCAACATTGTTATTTTTCTCTTCAGAACAGTACTATTAAAGACTTACAAATCAGAGTGTAGAAAACTAAGATGGCATAATTGCTTTATAGCAGGACATCGTCTTTTCCAGTTTGAAATTTCTGGTGGATTTGTTTTGAGTATAAGTGCATTCTCTGTTGCAGCACACACAAAAGACATGCCATTTACATGTGAAACCTGTGGAAAATCATTCAAACGCAGTATGTCACTCAAGGTGCACTCATTGCAGCATTCTGGAGAGAAGCCCTTCAGATGCGAGGTAAGAATGTGCTACCCACAGGCCCAGACCTCAGGGTGAAGGTAGCAGTGAGGGAGGGGTGTGCTGAGCACACGGCGCTATCCCCGGGGCCTTCAGACACACTCTCAGCTTTGTGTGTTCTCTCGCTGCCAGGTAGAGAAATGCCATTTTCTTTCTTTCTTTCTTTTTCTTTCTTTTTTTTTTTTTTTTTTGTTTTTTAGAGACAGAGTCTCACTTTATCACCCTTGATAGAGTGCTGTGGCGTCACAGCTCACAGCAACCTCCAACTCCTGGGCTTAGGTGATTCTCTTGACTCAGCCTCCTGAGTAGCTGGGACTACAGGCACCTGCCACAATACCGGCTATTTTTGCAGTTTGGACGGGGCCAGGTTCGAATCTGCCACCCTTGATATATGGGGCCGGCGCCCTACCCACTGAGCCACAGGCGCTGCCCCAGAAATGCCATTTTTAATATACTGCTAACCCTCTTAGTTTAGTGTAACTTGGGAATAATACATAATTACTTATTTTTCTTTTCTCAGTGACTCAGAAAATGAGTATACTTCACTGATAATTATATGAGATTTCCTTTTTATTAGTAACTGAGCTGCAGAATTTTGGCAAAGCCAATAACTGACACAGCAGGTTCTGTTTTGAGTATGAAAAATATACCTAATTCCAGAGACTATGTTAGGGTGGGCTCAGGTGAAGCTGCTGTGCTTGGCATTCAAAAATCTCCTCTGTGTCCAACCACAGAACTGTGATGAGAGGTTTCAGTACAAGTACCAGCTGCGCTCCCATATGAGCATCCACATTGGGCACAAGCAGTTCATGTGCCAGTGGTGCGGCAAGGACTTCAACATGAAGCAGTACTTCGACGAACACATGAAAACACACACTGGTAAGAATTTCTTGGGGAAAGTACAGATATGTCTCAAGCACTTGTTGATGATCATCTGTGGGTCTGTTGTTCAAAAATATAAACCACAAATTTGCATCCTGAAGCTGGATGCAATGCCTCACACCTGTAATCCTAGCACTTTGGGAGGCTGAGGTGAATGGATTACCTGAGCTCAGGAGTCTGAGACCAGCCTGAGCAAGAGTGAGACCCCATCTCTAAAAATAGGCATAATGGTGGGCACCTATAGTCCCAGCTACTTGGGAGGCGCTGATGCAAGAGAATCACTTGAGCCCAAGAGTTTGAGGCTGCTGTGAACTATGATGCCATAGCATTCTACAGAGGTCGACAAAGTGAGACTCTTGTCTCAAAAAAAAAAAAAAAAAAATTTTTGCATTCTTAGTGAAAATCCCACTTTAAATAAATCTGATAGATAAAAATATGAATTTATAATGTTGAAAAATTAGGTTTTCATAACTGTTTTAAAAAATATTATTTATGAGAGTCTTAACTGTGAGTTCTTTTTTTTTTTTTTTTGTGACAATCAGTAGAGTACTATGGTGTCACAGCTCACAGCAACCTCAAAATCTTGGGATTAAGTGATTCTCTTGCCTCAGCCTTCCAAGTAGCTGGGATTACAGGCATCCGCCACAATGCCCCACTGTTTTCTTGTTGCAGTTGTCATTGTTGTTTAACTGGCCCAGGCAGGGTTCAAACTCGCCAGCCTCAGTGTACGTGGCCAATGCCATAATCACTGTGCTATGAGCACCAAGCCTAACTGTCAGTTTTCTTAAGACATTGAGCTCTTTACTTGGGGTTCAGATCTCCTGAAATTATATGAAATTTGTCTTGTGTATGTGCGTATGTTATTTTCTTAAGGAGAGGGTTCTCGACCTTGAGAAGATGAAGGACACTAACTGCTTATTTAATACTCTCTGAACATTCTCAAACTTTGATTGGATTTGATTTTCCAAAATTTACTACGTTTCAGGAGCACATCCATTAAATGAGATTAAATAATATTTTAGCCACTTTGTGATTTTAAGGATATATGCTCCATAGCATAGATTTGAATCTTACAAGCATTTGAGAACTGGCTAAAATAATAGCTCCCCTGTTAAACACCATCATTGTATCTCATTTTGAACTTAATGTTCAGCTTGGCGCCTGTGGCTCAATGGGCTAGGGCGCCAGCCATGTACACCTGAGCTGTCGGGTTCGAATCCAGCCCGGGCCCGCCAAATAACAATGACGGCTGCAACCAAAAAATGGCCTAGCATTGTGACGGGTGCCTGTAGTCCCAGCTACTTGGGAGCGGAGGCAGGAGACTCGCTTGAGCCCAGGAATTGGAGGTTGCTGTGAGCTGTGATGCCCAGGAATTGGAGGTTGCTGTGCGCTGTGATGCCACAGCACTCTCTCCAGGGCGACAGCTTGAGGCTCTGTCTCAAAAAAAAAAAAAAGAAAAAGAAAAAGAAAGAACTGAACTTGATGTTCAGGGATTAGCCATCTTTGCATAAATTGAGCAGCATAAAACATTTTTCAGATTTCTAAATAAAATATCATAGGATTCTAGATTTTATTAGTCTGAGAGTAGCAGAGCTAGAAAAAAACATGAGATTCTCTTAATTAACCTTTGCTTAACTAGTGGTAATGAAATTCTGCCCCTGCCTAGATCTGTTTAGTGCCCATTTCTCTGTTGAAGTCCAAAGAAAATATCTGCCTGGGTAGGCTAGATAAAGAGTCACGAGAACAGTTTAATTAGTTAAATTAGACCTCAAAAAGTAATGCTAACTTTCAAGATGTAGCTAAGTGGATAGCAAGATATACCACATCTCCTCTTATAATTTGGTGGCTCTTAGATAGGCTCTTAGTTTTAAGTGAGTCACTTTTAGGATTCAGGTCTTTTCTGTTATTTGGCAGGTAACTATGGACCTAGACAGAACATAAATTTTTCTGTAGGCAGAAATTGTACCATATACATACCCAGTACTCAGCATGAAGGTGCTTGATAAAGGAACCTCCAGCATTTTCTCTGCCTCTGCATCCACTTTCTCTTCTCTGCATCTTTCCTTCTTTCTCTGTATTCCTTCCTCTTTTCTTCTGTATATTCTCTCATTGTCCCCTTTCTCCTTAATTTTTTTTCTTCAGACCCTTAGGTTTCTATAATATGAAAACAAAGTGTATATTTTGTGATTATTTTAGTTGTGGAATAAAATTTTATGTTAAGTATTCTTCTTTGACCAAATAAGCAAGCCATACATTTCCTATTTCTTCTAAAGGAATACAACCACCTAAATTCATGTAAGCCTTTTTTTCTCCTTAAAAGGATAATACATACCTGTACTTATTAAAGTATGTTAGAGGCTCGGCGCCTGTAGCTCAAGCAGCTAAGGCGCCAGCCACATACACCAGAGCTGGCAGGTGCGTATTCAGCCTGGGCCTGCCAAACAGCAGTGACAACTGTAACCAAAAAATAGCCAGGCGTTGTGGCGGGCAACTGTAGTCCCAGCTACTTGGGAGGCTGAGGCAAGACAATTGCTTAAGCCTAGGAGTTGAAGGTTGCTGTGAGCTGTGATGCCACGGCACTGTACCCAGCTTGAGGTTGGGGGCCACAGCTTGAGGCTCTGTCTCAATAAATAAGTAAATAAAGGCTCGGCGCCTGTGGCTCAACGGGCTAAGGCACCAGCCACGTACACCTGAGCTCGCGGGTTCGAATCCAGCCTGAACCCACCAAACAACAATGGTGGCTGCAACCAAAAAATGGCTGGGCGTTGTGGCGGGCACCTGTAGTCCCAGCTACTTGGGAGGCACAGGCAGGAGACTCGCTTGAGCCCAGGAATTGGAGGTTGCTATGAGCTGTGATGCCACGGCACTCTATCCAGGATGACAGCTTGAGGCTCTGTCTCAAAAAAAAAAAAAAAGTAAATAAAGTATGTTAGAAACTATAAAAATTGCAAACAAAATAAAAATAAAAGCTTACCACCAAGAAATTACCACTACTAACATTTCAACATATACCCATTAAAAAAAAGATTTAGTTTCTTTTTTTTTTTTTTTTTTTGAGACAGAGTCTCACCATTTCGCCCTTGGTAGAGTGCTATGCCATCACAGCTCACAGCAACTTTCAACTCTTAGGCTTAAGCTGTTCTCTTGCCTCAGCCTCCCAAGTAGCTGGTACTACAGGTACCTGCCACAACACCTGGCTATTTTTGTTGTTGTGGTTGTCATTGTTGTTTAGCAGGGGCGGGCCAAGTTTGAACCCGCCAACCTCACTATATTTGGCCAGGGCCCTAACCACTGAGCTACGGGCACCAAGCAGATTCTTTACTTTCTTACCATGCATATGGACAGATACTATGCATATGCGTTCATATGTATATTCATAGTAATAAAACAAAAGTTACGTCTTTATGCTTTATTGTAACTTGCTTTTTATTTTGCTGTGTTATTCATTATTAGTAATATAGCTGTTTAATTTTCCTTTTTGTAAATTTGCTTCCTTAATAGCTATCATTTATTATGCACATATATGGCAAGTATTATCTTAAGTACTTTAAATACATTATCTTTTTTTTTTTTTAATTTATTTATTTGCAGGGTTTTTTTTTTGAGACAGAGCCTCAAGCTGTCACCCTGGAGAGAGTGCTGTGGCATCACGGCTCACAGGAACCTCCAGTTCCTGGGCTCAAGCGAGTCTCCTGCCTCTGCCTCCCAAGTAGCTGGGACTACAGGCACCCGCCACAATGCCCCAGCCATTTTTTGGTTGCAGCCGTCATTGTTGTTTGGCGGGCCTGGGCTAGATTCGAACCCGCCAGCTCCGGTGTACATGGCTGGTGCCTTACCCTGTTGAGCCACAGGCGCTGAGCCTAAATACATTATCTTATTTAATCAATATAACCTTTACAACAATCCTATAAAGTGAAGGATGTTTTCTCCATTCAGATCAGTTCTATGCCTCGGCACTTGTGGCTAAACGGGCTAAGGCACCAGTCACGTACACCTGAGCTGGCGGGTTCGAATCCAGCCTGAGCCCGCCAAACAACAGTGATGGCTGCAACCAAAAAATGGCCAGGCGTTGTGGCAGATGCCTGTAGTCCCAGCTACTTGGGAGCCGGAGGCAAGAGACTCGCTTGAGCCCAGGAATTGGAGATTGCTGTGAGCTGCAATGCCACAGCACTGTATCTAGGGTGACAGCTTGAGGTTCTGTCTCAAAAAAAAAAAATCATTTCTCTCTGAGACATCTAAGTTATTTCTGTTTGCAATTTTTCTACTGTTTTAAATAATACTTTGATAAATATCTTTGTGGCTAAAACTTCTAAGATAAATAGGATAAATTCCTGGAAGTAGGATTATTAGAGCAAAGAGAGATACACTTTTTTTTTTTGTAGAGACAGAGTCTTACACACTCGGTAGAGTGCCATGGCATCACACAGCTCACAGCAACCTCCAACTCCTGGGCTTAAACGATTCTCTTGCCTCAGCCTCCCGAGTAGCTGAGATTACAGGCCAAACTCTTTTTTTTTTTTTTTTTGAGACAGAGCCTCAAGCTTTCACTCTGGATAGAGTGCTGTGACATCACAGCTCACAGCAACCTCCAACTCCTGGGCTCAAGCGAGTCTCTTGCCTCTGCCTCCCAAGTAGCTGGGACTACAGGCCCTCGCCACAATGCCTGGCCATTTTTTGGTTGCAGCTGTCATTGTTGTTTGGCAGGCCCAGGCTGGATTTGAACCCGCCAGCTCTGGTGTACGTGGCTGGTGCCTTAGCCTGTTGAGCCACAGGCGCTGAGCCAGATATATTTTTGAGATGCTTAAATGGCTGACTTCACTCTCATTCTTATGAAAGCCTGTCAAGAATGCCATGCCAAATCAAGTGGGGCCATGGGTGTGCTAATAAGCCCTCATATCTCCAGCCTGAGTCAAGGACTCTGGCTTCTGGTAAGAAGGATAAAAGTGGCATCTCTAAATCAACATTGGAGTTTCCTTTTAGGAAGTTAAAACCCTGTGGTGAAGAATTAATTACACTTTATGTAGCACCATTGTAAATCTACTGACTATATACTACAGAACCATACGCTGCAAAAATGCAGCATAATTCTTACTCTGGATATGTCTATCTATAATATCGGATTATCCCTCAAGAGCTAAAACTAATTTGCTTAAGAGAAAAAGAAAGAAAGAAAACTACCACAGAGATTCTTTCACCTTTATCCACTGAGGCTTACCTCTCTACGCCTGGAGGCCCAACAACTTTGTTTGATCTTCCAAACCACAGCAGCCACCAGGAGCAAAGAGAGGAAACAACTGTGAGAAAGGAAAGTACTGAGTTATTATCCCAGCCCCCAGGGAGTGACACAATCCACAAATACCAACTCCAGGCCCTTCCACGGCTACACAATAATGACCCAGTTCACAGGAAGCAGATGATGTGAAGACTTTCCTAAATTGACCTACCTGACCTAATAACCTCCTACATGGTGCCCAGAGAGCTCTGGCCTTCCACTGCACCTTTATCAGAATGGCTCATAGTGGCTTATTCCAAATAAAAAAATTATTCTAAGATAATTATAATAAATAATAAACATACTATTTAATCATATTAGCAAACATTGCTAAAGTCTGAGGAAATGAGAAAAGTTAACTTCTTTTTTTTTTTTTTTTTAGACAGAGTATCAAGCTGTCGCCCTGGGTAGTGTTATGCTGTTACAGCTCACAGCAACCTCAAACTCTTGGGCTTAAGCCCAAACTCTTGCTTCAGCCTCCCAAGCAGCTGGGACTACAGGCACCCGCCATAACGCCTGGCTATTTTTTTTTGTTGTTGCCGTTGTCATTGTTGCTTTAGCTGGCCTGGGTCAGGTTCGAACCCACCAGCCTCGGTGTATGTGGCGGCGCCCTACCTACTGAGCTATGGGTGGTGCCTACAGTGTATTTTTCCAGAGTGTTACATGCAGACATAAGGGCTCTCTGCCCTTGGCCATCAGGTGCCATTCTGCTGAGCAGGAGGGGGTCAGCTTCATAAATGGTATCTCAATGCACCTATGTGCTGACAGTGGACAGTCGTCCTGGGCTAGCTGGAGAAAGGCATTCTAAGATGCTTAGATAACCAAACTGCCCTTTTCCCAAACAAAACCCTCAAGGCTCCTGTAGCCTTCTGCATCCCCAAGATGCACAGGGGTCCAGACCCTTCCAGTGGGTGCCCTGATAAAAGGCAACCCAATAGGATCACCCTCCAACCTCCCAGGGCCATCACTCAGTGGAGAGCCTTCAAGTCCTACCTTGCAAGGCCTCCCTGCTGTCCTGACACTGCCAACCCTTTCTCATTTCTGACAGTCTACACTGTTCCTTTAATCAATACTTTATTGGGCCAGGTCCAGTTCTAGGTTCATGGAAAGTGTCACTGAGCAGAACAAAGATCACTGTTCCCATGTAAATTCCAGCAGGCGGAGACAAACAGTAAGCAAAATAAATAAACAAATTATACAGCATATCAGAAGGTAATTAAGTGCTACAGAAATGAAAAGGTGGTAAAAAAGGAGTTCAGGAGCACCAGTGGTACTCTGGAGCAGGATGGTCAGAGTGGTTGGGCCTCAATTCCTGAGAAAGTGACATTTGAGCACAGACTTGAAGAAGGTATAACAGGTGGCTCATGGTTGTCTATAAAAATGCACCCGGACAAAGAAGTCCCAGCACAAGCCCAAGGCAAGGATGTGCCTCTGGAGTGGTTGCAGTGAGGTAAATAAGGCCAGAGATAAAAGCAGAGAGGTCAGGGTGGAAGGCAGATCACATGGGATCCTTATAATGGGCAGGCATTATAAGGGGGTTGAATTTTACGGAGTGGGAGAGGGAGCCAGTGCACGTTTTGAATAGAGAAGTATCATGATTTAACTTAATGCTTAAGAAGACCATTAGGGCTGCAATGGCGGAATTAGGGAGAGCAGCAGTCTAGGTGAGATGATGATGGCTCAAACTAGGGTGGTGCTTACAGAGGTGTGAAAAGCACTTTGGAATCCAGACATATCAGGAATTCCATTTGGGACATGCTGAGCCCTAAGATAATCTATCTGACAGCCAAGGGGAAATGTCCTGGGCAGATATATGCTGGAGGCTGGGCCAGGTCTGGACTAGATCTTTCTGAGTCATTAGTATATATAGAATTTCTGTAAGCTGACCACCCAAGGGACTGCAACAAAGTGGTCTACATGCAGAGGTGGTCAACATAAGGAACTAGGCCTGCTGTAATGATACATACATGGGGTGCATGTCCAGTCAATGGAAATTAGGTCAACTAAAGGAGGTGGTTAATTTAGGGAGGTGGTCAGCTATGGAGGTTCTACCATATATGGTATTTGAAGCAATAAACCTGGATGAGGTCACCAAGGGAGTGAATACAAACAGAGGAGAATGTCCCGGAGTACTCCCAATTTTGAAAAAGTACAGAAAACAGGAAGAACCAGTGAAGGAGCCTAAGAATGACCTTCTCAGTCTTTCTTGGTTTCCACGCATACTTGCTTTTTATTTTTAATTATAATAAGCAAAAGGAGACAAAAAATCTATAAAGAAGAACGTGAAAGCCAAAGAGAACAGCTTCTAAAATGTTCAAAACATTACTGCTATGGCTGAGTACAGAGATGGCCTCAGAGGCAAGGACCTCAGCAGCTGTCACTCAGAGGCCTCTCTTGGGACCACCCCAATACACAAAGTCAGTGATCCCTTCTCAGTGAAAATCTAATGAAAACAGCTTCTACCAGCTCCAGCTTCAAACGGTGACAGAAATAAGAGCACTAACAAGAACACAGTGATCATCTCTCAGAGCTGACACATGTATGATTTCTTTGGAGGCAACATCAATGAAGACTTTACCATTCAAAAAAAAAAAAAAAGGAAAAGAAAAGAAAAAGGCACTCACTGATACCCTTCCCTTCTTTTTTGTCCCTACCACTAACTTGGATACAGATGTGGCTGTAGTTTGGTGTTCATCCTACTGTAGTCCCTGTCATCAGTTGTCTTCTATATTTTCCAAAGCATAAATAATTAAAAAAATTTTTACCAAGGAAATTTTCAAATATACACCAAAATAGAAAGAAAGATGTAGTCAATCCCTGTATGTCAGCCAGTATTACTCAGCTTTAATAATTACTAACACTTTGTCAGGTCATTCGGAGGTCACTCTTAAAGAATATATTTCTCTTTTTTTTTTGAGACAGACCCTCAAGCTGTTGCCCTGGGTAGAGTGCTGTGGCATCACAGCTCACAGCAACCTCCAACTTCTGGGCTCAAGCGATTCGCCTGCCTCCGCCTCCCAAGTAGCTGGGACTACAGGCACCTGCCACAATGCCCAGCTATTTTTTGGTTGCAGCCATCATTGTTGTTCGGCGGGCCCGGGCTGGATTCAAACCCGCCAGCTCAGGTGCAGGTGGCTGGCACCTTAGCCACTTGAGCCACAGGCGCTGAGCCAAGAATATATTTCTCTTTTTCAAGGTTAAGGTATAGATCCTAGGCCATTGGCCACCCCATTCTGTTTGGCTCTGTCCCTAAAGAGAAAACAAGGGTCTTTTGGCTTTTTTGTTCCAAATCTATCCCTACTTGCCCAAGGTTTGTATTTTCCTGAGACTATTCTGAAAAATTCCATTCCTTGATTTTAAGTCTTTCTTTCCACCTTTTGTATATGTCTTTCAAAAACTCACAATTTGAGAGAGTTTGGGGACATCTGTTTGTTTCTTGACAGCTTAACTGTAATTGTGCAGCTAGGATTATATTTTTAAGAGTGTCCTGAAGTGGCTCCTTTTTCCTTCCAGAGAGTGAGGACTTTAATGAATGGCCATCTTTCCCTGCCCTCAAAGTTCAGCCTTCTTAAAATTCTCTTGACCGCGACCTCCTGGCCAGCCCAAACACAGGGATACCACTGCTTCTCCTCAAATTCCTGGGGTTTGTACTTCACCATTTTAGTCAGAATTAAGAGCAGCAAGATCCTATATCATGTCTATCTTATGGAAAATAAGACTATCAACAAGTTGTGGATCTGTCAAAATGTCTGCTGTCCATCTGACAAGAGTCTTAGCAGAAATTCAGATTAAAAAAGTTTTATTAAAACATTGTCTTATCTACATCAGAAATTCCCATTACATTCCCCTTTTGGCAGGTGGCATTATCTGTTTTTGTTTGTGTTCTCACCCAAATGCTGCCCTCTATGGCTGCTCTACCTGCAGCCACAGATTTCCACAGCTTTAGTAGCTCCTCCTCTTACTAGTAAGTCACCCTTTAACCTCACTGGTTACTTCACCTCCCTTTACACACACAACGTCACTTAGTTCTCAGAGCAAGTAAGCAGCAAGAGGTCTTCATTATCTCCACCCATGTACCAGAGCCTTCTGCTTCAGGCTGGAGAAGTATCTCTTAAGGTATAAAAGAGATCCTATCTGCAGTTTACTTCCCTGTGCCTTGAGCCTGGAAGTACTTTTCCTAACTCACTTCATGCTAATTTTCTCATGGGAATCAATGAGTTCATCTTCCCCCACTCTAATTCTCTTTTCTGTATTATGTATGAGCTATTATTCTACAGAGTACTTAGGATTGTATGGACACCTTTTCCCTTCTTTTTATATGCTTCATTTTAAATTCTTTTGGACTTGTTTAACTTGCCCTTGGAATGTATTTTCTTCCCCCATACTCATGACAAGGATTCTATTCTTAGATAAAATTTTATAACCTCTACTATCATCCAGAAAACCGAAAGTTTTGGATTCTTTTCCAAAAGTTCAAACTTCATAAAGAAGTGATGAAAACACCATCTGTCCCTGTTTACTACATAAGGTGCTATGGTTCCTAAAAATGCTTTCCTGATCACTTCTGATGGTGTCATGCAGCCTTTCAGTGACTGAGCTTCCAGCAGAAGGGGCTAGTACACACTGGGCTCATATTTGGCAGCAGGATCACCTCCCTTCATATACATTTCCAGCATACAGGTACAGCACACCTGGTAATTGAAGCTTCTGAGCTAGCACACAGCCTCTACATCCCTTAAAAGTAAGCCATCACCCAGTGGCTGGAGCTCTTTTCCCCAAGGGAGGTGAGTGCCCACAGTTCCTTGTTACTCTGCATGCCTCCTGACAGTCTAGTTTACTTCCCACATACATCTGAGCAGACTCAGTGCTAGATGCTGAGGGTGTGCGTGAATATAGTGACAAACAAGAGACAGTGTCCCTGCTCCCTTTAAGTTTAGAGTCTGTGGCCAGAGATAGTAAGCAAGTAAACACAAATATATTATTCAAACTGTGGGAAGAACCATGATGAAAAATAACACAGTTCTCTGGAAGAGAAGAACAAGGGAGACACTTTAGTTTCCCCAAACCATTCTACGATGGTTATCTTGGAGGGAGAGATGCTGCAACAATATTTGAAGGGTCACAGTAGTCTTGCTCCCCAGTTCCTGGCACAGAGACCTAGAACCCTAGGAATTTTTTGACTGACAGGAGGGTATTTTCAATACTAATGAGATGATTCATGGGGACAGAGGTCTATATAACCTCAGGTTGGGGCTGGGCACCAGAAAAACCAAATAGGAGATTAGAGGGTTAAAACTTTCAGCCCCATCCTCCCATCCTCCATTCCTGGAGATGGACTTCAATCACCAGTAGCCAGTGATTTCATGAATCATGTCTATGTAATATAACTCAGAATGACGAGGCTGAGGGAGCTCCCAGGATGAGGAACATGTCGATGCCAGGGAGGGTGGCTTGCCTTCCTCCCACATCTTGTCCTGTCCATCTCTTCTACTTGGCTGTTCTTTTAAAATAAAATTATAAGTATAGTTTTTCTCTGAGTTCTGTGAATTGTTCTAACAAATTATCAAACCTTGGGGGGAGGGTGTAACCCCTGAATTTGTAGTTGGCCCATAAGCATGGTAGCCTGGGGCCCCACTTGTGGTTGGTCTGAAATGGAACTGAGACCTTAATTTGTGAGGTCTGCTCTAACTAGTAGTATCAAAATTGAAGTGACTCGCAGAACACTCAGCTTCAGAGAATTGGAGAATTAGTTATTTTTTTGGAAAAATCTAGGAATGAGTATAAGTGTACAGATGAAGAGCAGGCTAGGCTCGGCACCTGTGGCTCAACGGGCTAAGGCGCCAGCCACGTACAACTGAGCTGGTGTGTTCGAATCCAGCCCGGGCCTGCCAAACAATGACAGCTGCAACCAAAAAATTGCTGGGCATTGTGGCGGGCGCCTGTAGTCCCAGCTACTTGGGAGGCAGAGGCAAGAGACTTGCTTGAGCCCAGGAATTGGAGGTTTCTGTGAGCTGTGATGCCACGGCACCTATCCAGGGTGACAGCTTGAGGCTCTGTCTCAAAAAAAAAAGAGTGGGCTAGAAGAGTGTTCCATGTATAAATATTTGGTGATGGGAAAGAGCTTGGTGCTTTTGAGGAGCCCAGAGATAGCCTGGTGGGAGAAATACGGAAGAGAATAGTGTGAGGTGAATGTGGAGAAGCAATCAGAGGCCCGTTCACCCAGGATGCTAAATTTTATTTTAGAGACAACAAGAAGCCATAGGAAATGAGGTAAGGGGACAAACTCATTTATAATTTTAAAGATCTCTTCTGGATGTTTTGTGGATCATAGAGGTGCCCAAATCGCCTGCAATGGTTAGGCCCAGGATGGGTGGGAGGGAGGTGGAGAAGCAGCCTGACCGCCTGCTGTGCTTTACTGCATGACTCTAGGGCTTGGTGAGAGAGGGCCTGCTAGGCGGGAAAGGGAGAAGTGGTTTGGAACTGGTAGCTCCACATTATCTACTAGTGAGGTAGGGAAGACTGGTAAAAAAGGACCAAACTGAATTGTCACTTCTGGGCTTGTCATGCTCCTGATGAGGAAGGCAGGATCCAACCAGAGAATGTAGAGTGAGCAGAGATGGCTAGGGGCAAGGTGGGGAGAATACCAATGGTGAGAGGTTGGATGGAATAGGCTGTACAGGAGGGAGGGCAAGAAGCAGTGAATTCAGGGCAGTCTGGGTCACAGAAGGCCAGCAGAGTCTCACAGAACTGACAGGGTGGTCAATTGATTGACACTGCTAAGTCAAAAAGATGAACTGAAAAGTATCCTTTGGATTTGTAGTAATTCCCCTTTATCCACAAAGGATATGTTCCAAGACCCCCAGTAGATGCCTGAAACCACAGATAATATCAGACCCTATAGACAGTGTTGTTTTAATCCGATAACCAAGACATGAACAGGCAGGTCGCACGTGCAGCAGGGATATGCTAGACAAAGGGGGTGATTCACATTCCAGGTGCACCAGAGTAGGATGGCACAAAATTTTATCACACTACTCAAAATAGCACACAATTTAAAACTTAACTGTTTCTGGAAATTTTCCATTTAATACTGTGGTTTTAGATATTCGTTGGCCACAGGTAAATGAAACTGTGGGGAAGTGAAACCACAAATAAGGGGGGGTTACTGTATCAGTATGCTCATCACCCCCAACAGAAAACTTAGTTGGAGCATGGAGATGGCAGCCTAATTGGTGTAGGCTGAAAAGTTAAAAAAAAAAAAAAAAAAGTGCTCCAAGCTCAGAGCCAATGGATATAAAGAGGGAGGGGCTTCCAGAAAACTACCAGAGGGTTCCAGGGGAGCTGTACTCAGAATGACCAGATGGATTCTTCTCCCTCCTCTGCTTGAGCTAAGTGACACAAGACAGGAGCTAAGACAGTGGGCTCTGGCTCAAGGTCATAGAGACTAGGTAGGATGAAGGCTCTTGACTCAGAAGACAAACTAATGTACACCCCACCCAGCAACATGTTCTGCCCCTACTTGTGGCAAACAGGAACAGGACCTACCTACAGGACTACATACAGGTAAATATGCATGAAATCGTTAATGCATCCAAAACCATGTATCTGAAGGAAAATCAACATCATGCAAGAAAAGGACCACATGATGATGACGACGACAAATCTGAGGAACAGTTAAGGAGACTTCATTTTTTTTTTTTTTTTTTTTGTAGAGACAGAGTTTCACTTTATTGCCGTCGGTAGAGTGCTGTGGCGTCACACAGGTCACAGCAACCTCCAGCTCTTGGGCTTAGGTGATTCTCTTGCTACAGCCTCCCGAGTAGCTGGGACTACAGGCACCTGCCACAACACCCGGCTATTATTTTTGTTGTTGCAGTTTAGCAGGGGTTGGGTTTGAACCCACCACCCTTGGTATATTGGGCCAGCGCCTTACCAACTGAGCCACAGGCATTGCTCTAGGAGACTTTTTAAAATGAAACAAAATATTGGTTATTAGGGAAAAAAGGAAGTAAAATGCAAATGCTAAAATAAAAATTAAAAAATTAGCTGGGTGTGGTCGCATGTGCCTGAGATCCCAGCTACTTGGGAGGCTGAGGTAGAAGGGCTGCTTGAGCCTGGGAGTTGGAGGTTGCTGTGAGCTGTGATACTGTGCCACTGCACTCTGGCCTCTCTCACCAAAAAAAAAAAAAAAAAAAAAAAAAAATTGTTTTAAAATTAAA
>CAUYON010011107.1:0-15590 GCA_963573935.1 Arctocebus calabarensis
TAAAAAGCTTATGCTGCAAAGGAAATAACATAGCAAATGGGCAACCTACAGAATGGGAGAAAATATTTGCAATCTACACATCTGATAAAGGGCTGATATCTAGAATGTACAAAGAACTCAAATCAGCAAGGAAAAAAAAAACAAACAAAACCCCACCAATTAAAAAGTGGGAAAAATAATTGAATGGCAGCTTTGAAAAAAAAGATAGAAAAATGGCCATTGAGCATATGAAAAATGCTAAGTGAGATATCATCCTACTCTTGGCAGAATGTCCATTATTAACGAGTCCCAAAACAATAGATGCTGGTGTGGATGAAGAGAGAAAGGAACACTTATACACTGCTGCTGGGACAGCAAATTATACAACCACTATGGAAATGAGTATGGGATTTCTCAAAGAACTTAACGTACACCTCCCATTCAGTCCAGCAGGTAACACTAATGGGCAACTACCTGGATGAAGAGAAATATTCTTGTCAAAAAGCATCTGCACTCAAGTGTTTGTTGTAGCACAATCACAATCACAAAGATGTGGAATCAACCCAAATGCCCATTGTTCATTAGCAAATTAATAAAATATGGTATGTACCTACTATGGAGTGCTGCTTAGCTGTAAAAAAGCTAAATTAATGCCTTCTTGAAGCAATTTGGGAGGAAATGGAGACCATTAAACTAATCAGAGTATCTCAAGAATGGAAACATAAACATTAGCTTGAAACTAGCTAAGAAGCACACAAGTGCACAGTGGGAAGTAAAAGTCATAGTAAAACAAGTAATTGTTGCCAGGATGACTGCTAGCAGGAAAAGAACAATTTAATATTCATTATAAGAACCAAATTTAGAGGAAAGAAAAATCAAGAGATGGGTATGATCCAATTTCTGCTTTGTTTCCTGTTAAATGGGAATGTCCAAAATCTTGTTAGTTACCAATTAGAAAATGGAGGAGTTCACCACCTTAATTATATGCCATACATATACTGAGACTATGCAAATACATATTGAACTTGAAATTGCTAAAAAAAAATGCAACACATCAATCAAAGATTTTTTTGTGGAGTCTTGAAAGTAAAAAGAGGAAATATTTAAGTAGATGATGATCACACACATCATTCCTCCCAGCTGTGAATACAAATGTGGTGACATCAGCATCTTCCTGGCCTGTGGATCAACCTGGTAATACAGTATCTTAAGAAAATTATTTAAAACCTCAGAAAATTGCTGCTGAGAGTCTCTGAGGAATGTCATGCATGACGCCTCATATGTGTTGTACACCGTGTTCTGCTTTGACCCTTTCAAGATGCCCACTTCTCGCTACACCCCACGAGGGGGTCTCATAACCACCATGTCTGGTATACCTGACCTGAGGTCTGATGTCTACAACAAGGCTTTTATTTCTGATGCTCCAAATAGCCCTGTGCATATTGGGGTCCTCCACGCACTGGAGCAAAATGCCTTAGCATGGTGCTAAGCCATGACAGAGGTGCCACCAGCAAGCACCAGAGGAAGAGATGAAGCAGAAAGCTGGAAAAAGGCAAGGAGCAGAGGAAAAGGAAGGGCAAAGCAGCAGAGAGGGAGGAAAAACAGGAGCCCCATCCTCAGACCTCCTTCTCTTGCCCTGGCTCATCCTGCCGCCGCCTGTCTAGAATAACTAAAAACAGTAAAGCTTTAGGCACATTGAAGTTTTCCTTGTTATTCAGTTGCTATCAGTGTTGTTATTATTGCTTCTACCTCTCACAGAATCTCAGTGGAAACAGCTTCTTCAGATGCACCTACATGCTCTCTCGCGTAGATTCAGGCATAATTCCATGAGGCGTGGTGAGACCAATACAATTTTAAATGTGACATCATGCCTCAACTCCCAATCTCTTTCCTGCGCTCACTCATAGGCAACAGCTCTCCCTTTGTTTTCAGTTTTAGCTCTTTGATTTCATGATATAAAATCCTTTTATTTTTAAAATAAACCCTTAGGAAAATTTGAATAATGTACACTATCCGTTCTAAAGTCCATGTCCCTCTGGGGGAATCCCTGAGACACTTTCAGACCCTTTGATTCCATGAGAACCAAAATAATTTAATAACAAAAGATCTCCTTTCAATTACAGTGTTTCTGTAAATGAAATTTCTGTTAGGAATTTTTGGTTCTCAATATGAAGTAAGCCCTATTATGTCGCCAACCATACTAATTCCTCTGAAAACTGAAACAATGGGCAGGGTTTGCACAAGCCAAAAGAGCTCATTAACTCAATAAGAAGTCCAATGCTAAAGCTTAAAAGACTTTGGCCTTCTGCAGGTAGGGGAGGGGGACTTCCATGTACAACAAAGCAGAGAACAAGGCCTCCATGATCAGAGATGGAGCTGTTGGGCCTCATTTGTGAGCTATTTGTCCGTGTTGCCCATGGAGTGAGACCTCATTGTTCCCACCGACTAGGTCCCCACCACACTGCCGAGCCTCAGCGGCAGCTGGTAGACCCATGCTGGACCAGCCAGAGCCTATCTTTTAATAACTTGGAAATGGGACAGAGGATGTAGCAAGTGTCCACACCTGAACATGTTGGCTGTGCTTCTCATGCAGAAGGGCAATAGAGAGTGTCAGTTCTCCCAGAGACAGAAGGTTGAGACAGGCTCTCAGTAAAACAGAGAAGCAACTCCGTGGCCCAGAACGAGAGCCAGAAGAGTTGCTGAGCACCTCTCCAGGTCCTGGTTTCAGGATGTCATGAAGACTGGCTTCATTCCCACTTCCTTCATTCTGTAAAACATTCCTTTCTCCTAAAATACATTTCCCTTTTTAATTTAAAGTAAATTGAGTGAGTTCTCGTCTTTAAAAAGAAACTAATTCCTGATGAAGTCAGAAATTAGTTATAGAAAGGGCTGCAACCAACCCACATGGCACCACTGAGTGAGTATTTAAAAGCATCTGTTCCTCAAATAAAAGATAATTTAAGTCAGTATATTATTCATATAATAATTATATAAGTGGTATATTACTGTACCTATGCTTTATATGGTTATATAAATTGCATGTATATAATTATTATATACTCAGTCATGCATCTAGAATAGTAGAAAGTATATTTGCTGTAACAGATAATCCACTTTTTCTTTCAGTTTTTCTAAAAATTCATTAGATGTGGTTGATAATGGAGGTAAAGGGTAAATCAGTATCTTTCCTGTTCTAGCAGTGATGTATCTGTGCTATATAGTTTGCTAAAAATCTGAATTCTTTTGCTTTTTTTTCTTCTGATATTCCATCAAAATTTTATATAATGATACAGAATAGTGTTATTATAGTCCCTCTACTAACAGCTCTGTTTTTCTTTAATCCTGACATCTGCGGTGAAATCACAGTGTGAAGTGGTTCACTGTGTCCTGGTTAGCAACTTGTCTGAGTCTGGCGAGAGGGAACACCCCCACACACAAGTTCTGTGTTGTGGGCTTATTACTTACAGATAGGCAGTGGGAGGCAGCAGAAGCCCAGGGGTCATGGCAAGCTGGTCTCCCAAACCTCAAGAAAGGTGCCCGAGTTGAACAGAGTATCAGCTTTCCATGCTGCACTTGCCCCACAGCTGAGGCCCTGGAAAATACTCCCCACTGCTAGGCTTTAAGGGCCACTTAACTCAATAGTGTAAGGTGTTAATGCACATTTTGACTCTGAGATGGGGAGACTGAAACAGAGCCTGGGCTGTTCTGGCCAGTTTCTGCCTATCTCAGGATGTTGCATTCCTAGCACATTCTCTAGTGTCTAGCTGTTCTTGAGAACCACACCTCGGAAGGGGAGACAACGGGTCAGTTCAAGGTCACCCAGAGAACTGTCCCACAAATAGCAACTCGGTATTTTCTCTTAAATTATGTAACATTTTAAAATGATATGCACTGAAAAGTTACCTAAATTTGAATGCAAATATATATATATATATATATGTATATTTTATTGTTGGGGATTCATTGAGGGTAAAAGAAACAGGTTATACTGATTGCATTTGTTAGGTAAAGTCCCTCTTATAAATTGTGAAATCTTGGCTCGGCGCCTGTGGCTCAATGGGCTAAGGCACCAGCCATGTACACCTGAGCTGGCGGATTTGAATCCAGCCTGGGCCTGCCAAACAACAATGACGGCTGCAACCAAAAAATGGCCGGGCGTTGTGGCGGGTGCCAGGTACTTGAGAGGCGGAGGCAGGAGACTCGCTTGAGCCTAGGAATTGGAGGTTGCTGTGAGCTGTGATGCCATAGCACTCTATCCAGGGTGACAGCTTGAGACTCTGTCTCAAAAAAATAAATAAATAAATTGTGAAATCTTGGCAACAAATAAATAATGCTGTTCTTTGCTAGGCACATCATTACAGAATAATCCCCAATATATCTACATATAATACTTTAATAATGATAAATCTTATTAAATATTGATTTCTATCATTAAAGTACTTGTATATTTAATTTTGAAATTCAGCAAAATAATTATAGCACAGTTAAAAAAGAGTATAAGAACTACAATAGGAATTATCAAACACAACTACTGTGCTACGAACAATATGAACTTTACAAATTTTTAAAGATACAGAGGTCAAGAATTACTAAGTTAATTTGAAATTCAAAATTTTTGCTTGGAATTTTATTTTAGATTTGCAAATCAATAATGCATTGATTATTAAACAAATATTTTATATATCTCTCTCTCATGGAAACAGTTTATTTCCATCTGCCTATAAATGTCATCACATACAGATTTTATTAGAAAGAAGCAATTTAATGCCATTATAATTTTTAAAGCTAAAAATCTAATAAAATATTTTTTACCAAATCTGAAAATGTTAGCAATGTATACGTTGTGAAATGCAATTCTTACATAGTACTTTGAGTTCACTTTTTAATGGGAAAATAGGTGGTAAATAAAAAATAAGCACAAAATATAAGAACTATTAGCAATTCATAAACACCATGAAAAAATCAGAGTGAGCGTATTGTAGAGTTTTAGGGACAACTTTATATTCTCTAGTCCAGGAAAAGCTGTCTGAGGTGATAATAGTTAAGAACTGAGTGTTAAGAAGACAGAAAAAAGAATAGCTAATGCAATAGTCTCTGAGTGAGAATTATCTGGAAAATTTGAGAAACAGAAATAAGGTTATTACAGCAAGAATACAGGGAAGGAAAGGGAGAAGAAGGGTACAAGGTGAAGTTCCCAGTCAGTTAGGACCTTAAATTCAAGGGTGAGGAGTCTGGTCTCTATCGTGAGGTTGAGCGGACATCATTGGAGAGTTATAAGCAGCAGTGGCCCGGGCTGGAGTATGACTTGAAAAAATCTCTTGTCTGCTCTGGGAATAGGTAGATGGGGATGGGGGAACACTGGAAGTGGTTCGCCTAGGAGATTAGTGTAATAATTCAGGGGAACAATGGTGGAGACTTGCGTTAAGGCAGTTTTTTGGGGAGATACAAAAGAAGGTGAATTTGGAGTTATTTAAAGGTAGAGTGAACAGACTTATATATATTGATTTGGAAAAGGGAAAAAAATAGCTCTTAGGTTTGGGGATGGACAATTGGCTAGTTTGCATGCCATTGTCTGAGACTGGGAGACTGGAAGGCATTTAGTGGGATATAAGGAAAAAGGATTCTGTTTGGGGAACTTTACGTGTGAAGTTTCTGGGAAAAAAGCATGTGCAGATATTTGGAATAGGCTGGAGTATACATGCATAAGAAGTTCAGGGGAAATGCTAGCGGTAGATACGTTTTGGAGGCATTGGTATACTAGGAGTATCTAAAGCCACTGGCCTGTGTGAGAGTGTTTAGATAGGCACGGGAGGCACAGGAATGTTTAATTGAGATGTGCTAAATTAGAGACTGAAAAGAAGATGAGAAACCAGCAAAGGAAATTGAAAAGTAACTGACAGGTTAGAGGAAACGTAGGAAGGTGAAGCCAGGACAGAAGCAAGAGAAGACTGTGTTTCAGGTAGATCGGTTGTACCGAATGCTGATGTGTGGCAAAGACAATGAGAGTTGGGGTGGGACCCCGGATCTGGCAGCATGACAGTTTATTGCTCTCCTTTATGTGAGCAGTGTCAGTGGAGTGGAAGGAATAGAAGTCCAGCTCGAGTGCTCCAAAGCTACTGCGGGATTCTATGCCATGGTCCCGTTCCTATAAGATGATTTCAATTTTCTGGTTGGAAGAGAATAGCACTATGATGATTGGGAAGAAGATATCTGGAGCAAATACTTCCCCCAGGATGCTACAAAAAAGTCCCTTTTTCTGTCCCAGCTGGGAGAAGTGATGATATAATTACTCCATCATGAATTTCACAAAACAGATGTTTTGGAGGACCATTGTCCACCCCTCTTGTCAAAGGCTAAGGCCTCCACGCAGACATCAGTGGTTCAGCCCAGACTCTGATTATTTGACTGGGCAATAAGAGCCTTCCAGTTCGGACCAAGTTCTGTTAGTGCGGCTCAGGGTTTTCTCAGACCAAGGTAGCCATGGAATCATAGCTGAAAACATCCCCCAGTTAAACTTATTGCAAGTTTACTGGTATTTTTAAAAAAAATTATATTAACTCTAAAACCTTATACCTATTTTTTCCAAAGCCCATTACTTTCCCTATACTTTACCTGTTGCTATGTCCTTATTCCTCTATTTTTCTCTGCAGTTTAGGGGCTCAGAGTCTGCAGATCACATTACTCAGTTTCCCTTGTCTACTTGTTTTCTACAAACCAAAGACCCCAGTGGAACATCATCAGAGGTATAAAGAGAGAAGAAAGGCTTATTTCTTCCTCTTAGTCTCTAGGAATTTTTCTGGAAGGGGTTGTAATCCCTTCAGAAAATCCAGATTTGCCCATAATTTCCCTCCCCATAATTCTAGCACCATGTGACACACTCCCTTTTTTATATTCCCAGGTTCCAGAAACATCCTCTGTTTCCACAGTGCTAATGGTCATAAGCTATTTCCCATATTACTAAGATCTGGGTCATTTCTCCATTCCATTTTGCTCTCATATTTTTTAGCATTTGTGAAGCCAACTTCCTGTATCACATTCCCCCCAAGTGAAATAAATTTCTGCTTTCTTATTTTCTGTTTATTATGTGCGATGTCTAGTAAGATGTAATAATAAATAGTTCAAGTTTATTGATTTACTCTCTGCTTATTTTTGTCTGATAAATTCTCAATTTTGGAGTAACTAAAATCTCCAAGTGTAATCGTTTCATCCCTTCTTTCTGCAGTTCTATAGTTGTTGATTTATATATTTTAGAAGTACATCATTAAGTACACATATGTACTTACTCTCCTAAAATACTTTTACTGCAATATAAAATTCTTTGCGTTAAGGTAATATAACTGCTCTTAGATAATCCTAGCTAATCCACAAAACATCAATGATTTAGAAAGATAAAAAATACTTCCTGTCTCACACCAAAAGCAATTAACTCCAGACAGGGGAGTAGGATGCACAAGGCCATTCAGGGACTGGGACTGACAGAGTCAAAGCTACCTCCAAAACATAGCTGCCATATTTTCCCTTCGCATCAATGTTAGTTAGCCAACATACGGGGGGACACAACATATGGGGAGGCTTGACAGAAGTCCCGGCTAGGCCCGAAAGTGGCATACTTCTGGCCAGTTTTCCCAATCACAGAGCAACACCTAATCTCAAAGAAAGCTTGGAAAGTATATTTTCCGTGTTTGCTTCACATTTAAATGACAATCTGACTGGTTTTAAAACTGTAGGTTCAAAATTGATTTCTTTAAATACTTTAAATATATTGCTTCATTGCTCTCTTGTCATCACATTTACTGTTGAGAACTCTCATATGGATTTGATTCTGTCTTCCTTGTAGAACTTTCTGATGTCCTTGTATTTCATTGTAAGTCCTATTTTTATTTTTATATTATCTTTTTGCAATACTACTAGTTTTCATATATTGGTAGTTCTGCTTCTTTCTTCCATGTCTCTCACTTTTCTTTAATATTTTATTTTTCATTTCCTTTTCATACTACACTTAGGAAGACTTCTTCAATATAATCTGCAAGTGTACAAATTATTAACTTTATTTTTTTTTTTTTGGTAGAGACAGAGTCTCACTTTATCCCCCTCAGTAGAGTGCCGTGGCATCACAGCTCACAGGAACCTCCAACTCCTTTAGGTGATTCTCTTGCCTCAGCCTCCCGAGAAGCTGGGACTACAGGTGCCCACCACAATGCCCGCCTATTTTTTTTTTTTTTATTGCAGTTCAGCTGGGGCTGTTTGAACCCATCATCCTCAGTATATGGGGCCGGTGCCCTATTTACTGAGCCACAGGCACTGCCCTATCAACTGTTTTTAGTTCTACTCTGTATCTTAAACTATTGTAACTTTAATTTTCTAGAACTAACATTCTATTTATGACTCTTTGATACTTTATATTACTAACGTTCATTATATCTTTAAGAGTGTTTAACAAGCTTTTCTAAAATTATTTATTTTAGTAACTGTTTTATAAGATACTCATTGTTGCTTTTGTTTTCTTTGTTGAAAGGATTTTTCTTCTAAGAGTCTATTCATGTTGGCTTATAAATTCATGTGCTGTTGGAATGTCTTCCTGTTCTGACTTGAAATGTGTATTGGGGAAAAGCTATAGGGTTGGCAGTAACTGCTATCTCAGTGAGTTTAAGCAATGGCCAGGAGGGAAGGCTAGTGCACAAGCCTCAGTACTACAGAGGCAACTTTATTCATTAGATACAGAAGGATTCACATCATACTTAATGGGGAAAAATTAAGATCATTCCTTCTCAGTTCTGGATCCAGACATGGTTGTCCACTGTCATCACTTCTATGCAACATGGTGCTGGTGCTGGAAATTCTAGCCAGAGCAATCAGGCCAGGAAAGAAAATCAATGGTATTAAAATGGCAATAGGAAAGATAAATCTATCACTCCTTGATGATATGATCTCATATCTAGAAAACTTCAAAGATTCAACCAGAAGAGTTTGGGAACCGGTAAATAAATGCAGCAGAGTCTCAGTATATAAAATCAACATACACAAACCCATAGCATTCCTTACCCACCAATAACAATTAAGCTAAGAATCAAATCAAAGACGCAATATCTTTCATGATAGCAACAAAGAAAATAAAACACTTTTGAAATTATCTTAGATCAAAGCAGCCTTAGAAGATGTCATTTTCTTGGTTTGATGTGAACCTTGACGTTTGGAGCACACAGGATGTAAAAAACATGAATGCCTGAGGGAAGCTAATCTGTTCACAACTCTTTACATCAGCTCTTTCCTCCCATGGTACTTTGTACTTCCACTGAGTCTTGTCAATAATCCTCTGTTTTCACAAGACTAGGCAGCCTAGTCTTGAGGAAATGTCTCTAGTAATAGGGTAGGCTTGATGGGAAAACTAAAAGTAGCATGTCTCCTCCAAGGCATTCTCTCAAAGAAGTGGCAGGGCATTCTCAGCCAATGCTAATGCCACCTTACCATCCACCCTTTCCCAGGGGGTTCCAGGAAGTCTGGGCTCTCAGATTTTGTTTTAGTTTTTCAGATCCCTGATTCCTTCTGTCTTCTGTAGTTTTTCCAGGGCTGATTCAAGGCAGGGAGAAAGAAGAAATCTAAATCAGATTATTTGCTTTTAATTGTTTTGTTGTTGTTGTTGTTTTGTTTTGTTTTTGAGACAAGAGTCTCACTTTGCTGCCCTGGTTAGAGTGCCATAGCATCATCATAGCTCACAGCCACCTCAGACTCCTGGGCAGAAGCAATCCTCTTGCCTCAACCTCCCGAGTAGCTGAACTACAGGCAGATGCTACCATGACAAGCTAGTTTTTCTATTTTTAGTAGAGACAGAATCTTGCTTGTGCTCAGGCTGATCTTGAACTCCTGAGTTCAAGAAATCCACCTGCCTGTAGCCTCCCAGAGTGGTAGGATTACAAGTGTGAGCTACTGCGCCCAGCCTTTTCATTGTTATTATGTTACTTTTGGGTGAAAAGAAATCTCAAATTTTACTGAAATTAAATATTTTGTTCTTTTAATTTTATTCCATGGTTTTTCTCTTCTTCATTTCAACCCATTGGGGGATATGGCAAGAGCACATTAGTAACCCATTCAAATATTGGTTCTCAATTTGTGACTAGCTGGTAGAAGCTATTTACTTGGGGACACAAAGCAGTATGTATGTGTATGTGTGTGTGAGTGCTTGTATTTATGTGTGTGACTGCATGCATGTGAGTTCATATGTGTGTGTACGTGTATGTAAGTGCTTGTGTGTGAGTGTGTGTATCTACTGTTGGAGATGTCAGAAGTGAAGGGTGTTAAGTACCAAGTCACTTTAGCAGTCAAGCAGAAGTCCTTGACATTTATTTTCTGGAATAAATATTTCTTTCACTCCATTTATTTCCTGAATAGTTGAGTGCTATTGAAGTTTTGTGAGTAAGGGACCAATGTAAGAATAATAGTATTTTAATTGGGTTGCAGCGTGCAGGATATATCAGAAGAAAAGATGATAGACAACCAGAAGGCCATGCAAGAAACTGTTGGTAGTTAGACATGCAGGAAAGAAGGTTCAGAATGAAGTTTGGGTACACACATCATAGTTAGGAATAAGAAGATTTAGCCATTATGCAAGAGAAAATATGAGGTAGCAGTCAGTTAATTTAAAGAATATGGGATATAGAGAAAATAGTGTCTGTTAGAGAATGACAAATGTGATGTTAAAAGAGAAGAATGGCTTTTAAACTGTATCTTATGAATTATGTATCTCCTTAGGTGGATTTAAGGCCTTCTGAAAGTCATCAAACTTGATTTTAAAAATTAACTATTGACAAATGCTAATGTCATTAATTAATAATAAAGTAACACACTCACTAAAATGCATAAAATATGAATGTTAACTCATTGGAAGCCTCCAATGTCATTAATCTGAACTTTGTGTGTCTGGCGGTTGAACATAAAGCAGCATGCTTCCTTTGTGAGAGCAAATTTAGAATTGTTACAAAATATTAATGACGGGTTGTTGTTCTTGAGGGTCTTTTTGTGAATTTAGGCCTGCTAAGATGGGCTCATTGTTTGAAAGGCTTCCCTTGAAAACTCAGGTGTCACCAATGGGATGATGTTAAGAAGTGGGGCATTTAAGAGGTAACTAGGTCATGCAGGCTCCCTGCTCATGAACAGATTAGGACCTCAAAGAAGGAGTTTGGAGGGAGTTCTTCCATCCTGACCTTCTGCCTTCTCTCATGTGGGGATTCAGCTTTTCTCCCCTGTGGAGGACACACCAATAAGGTGCCATTCTGGGAAGCAGAGAGCAGCCTCACCAGGCAACCAACCTGCTCTATGCCTGGCCCTAGACTTTCCTGTATCCAGAACTGTGACAAATAAATTTGTGCTATTTTAAATTGTTCAATCTCAGGTATTTTGGATAACAGGAAACATGGACTAAGACACTCTGAATGCAAAACAAGTTACAGAAATATAACTCAATTGTCATCCATATCTCTTTATGTATGTAGGTGTGTGATACAAAACAGTCTATCATAGTTAAAGAATGTTTTGTTAATTTTCATTTGATTAATTACAGGTTTCCATTTCAGACTTAGATTACACAATAGAATCTTTGCCTAAACAAAGAATTGATTTGAGCAGTCTATATTTGAAGTTTTGATAAAACACCAATGAAAATAACAGAACACTGGGAATGTGGGATAAAAGAATTATATTGAGAATTTTGAAACTGGTGATTGATTTGCAAATAACTCAGAAAATTAAGACTGTGAGAATGGATGGGGTCTCTTCATGCAAATGGTGTGTGAGGGGCTTTCAAGGTTTGGCGTGTGAGAAGGAGGAGGCTCTAGAGCTGAAACAGAAGAGAAATCAGGGCTTGGAGATGTACTAGTTCTCAAGCACATTAGATTATCTAGTCTTACCCTCAAGAAACCAACTAAAAGAGTCTCAACCTGCCCTGAAGAAGTTGCTTAGCTATGTGAAAGCTGACTCTAAGAAAAATGTCTAGACAATAAAAATTAATCTCCAAAGCGTCTAAGGAGCAGTTGAAGAAGGCTCTACAACGGCTGGCAGGCCTGCCCAAAGGAAAGCAAATGCACTAAATTGCTTCTGTGATACAGCAATGGTCCAAGAGAAAGTGTAGATAATAAAACATCTTTCTAATTGATTAGAGTGAGAGGGAGGAAGAGGGGAGGAAAAAGGAGAAAGTGAGGGAGATGGAGAAGGACAGGGAGAGAGAGAGATTTCATTGACTATCTGAGATGAAAACAAAACCCCAAGATGTATTTCGTGTGTGTCGTATCCAGTCTGGAAGTACATGGGAAAAGAATAATAACATGGAGATTTCCTGTACAAGTTAAAAACAGTAGAAATGAGGGAAAGGACACTGGCAAATATGATTATATAAAATCAAAGCTAATAAATGAAAGAAAACTCAAAGGCCAATTGCACAAGCAATAGATTTATAATAAATGGAGTTGGAGTTAAATCCAGTTTTACAGAGCGGGATGGAAATGAAAAGCTGGACCAGGAGAAAAATGAGTAGTTTCACAATAAGGCATGTAGAAAAGAAGGAGGAATTTCAATGAAATGAGTCTGTTTCCATTTTCCATGCTGTGGAAATTACTTTTATTTCTCCCCTGGAGGATGGGAACACTTCCACTCCATTAAGGATCCTAGGCAGTTCTTGTCAGAGTTTATATTTTTCCGCCCCATTTTTCTTTCTGATGGGAGGAAGTATTTTATCTTTGGTCTGAATAAACTGTGTAGAAAACTTACTATTGAATTCTAGCCTCTTTCCTGTAAAAGGCTAAGGAATGATTGCATTGGGCTTTGGACAATGTAAACACTTCTCTTTCTGTTTAGTTAATTTTAGAAACTTGTTGGGTTTCTCCCTATTGCATAAAAAGTAAGCTTTCTGTGTATATTTATGTATATATAGCCTATTTAAATATAAGTACACATTTAAATACAAAGAGAGAAAGACTGTAAGTGCAATTGCATAGGGCATGTCTCTGTGTGTAAATTTTGGATGCCCTGGTGATGACGAGAATAGATTCTTTCATTCAGTAAAGCTCCATTTGATGCTTTCTAAGGCTGGCACACTTCACAGTAGCACTTGCCCATGCATACACTGCTTTTTTCAATTAAGGCTTGTATAAACCAAGCTTTGACTTTTGAGACTTTCCAATCTAGAAAGTAAATGCAAAGCACTCTCAGGACAAAATCACATTAAGTTATCTCAACTTTCCCTTGAGGAATGTACACACAAAAAGCTTCGTCTTAGAGCTGGAAAAATTGAGTTAGAATGATGAATCTTTCTTTCAAGAATATGTGATAAATCTGAGAGCATGCACCAAAAAACCCATTAAATTTCTGTTCTCTATGTCCCTGTTTTCCTGATACCGATAGAAATTATGACAAAAATAGAACCAAAAGAGTATTCATGTTTTGATTTCACATTCAATTCAACAGACATATAATTTGGGATAACATTAATAGGGAATAGCCTTAAAGTTGATATAACATTAATTAAGGACAACAATTGCCAAATAACAGCATAGAGGGATCTGGAAGACATTATTAAGGGAAATAAACCAAGCATAGGAAGACAAATCTTCATATTTTCACTCACATGTTTAAATTTTAAAACAATTTATCTCCTAGAGACAGAGAGTAGAATGATGGTTACAAGAGGCTGGGAAGGGTAATGAGCAGGGGATGATGGTAAATGAGTGCAAAAATACAGTTAGATAGAATGGACAACGTTTGACACTACAACAAAGAAACTATAACCAACAAGTTAGGGCATCCTTTAAAATAACTAAGAGAAAGAAAAAGTAAATAAAATAACTGAAAGAGCTGAAAGAGCAGGGGAGGAGCCAAGATGGCGGTCTGTAGCCAGCTTTCTGCAGATGCTCCAGTCCAGAAGGAGAGTTAAAGGACAGAAATTTAGCAAGAAAGCCAACAGTTGGGAACTGAGCCAAAAGAGAAGGTCGAAGAACGCACATCAACCCTGCTGGAGTGACCTGTGACCCCAAGGATACAAACAAAGGTACAGAGCACATCACCAAGCGGACGGGAGTCCCCTCCCTCAAGAGAATGGCTCGCAGTATCCTCCATACCGCCATATAAACAAGCAAGCAGAGTTCAGATGTCCTCCCACTCTACCCCATGGGAGAGACCCTCTAAAAACCGGACCTACTTCCCCTACTAGGGTGCTGCAGAACTCTCCTGCCAGGCATAAAGCTACATAAAAACTGTATACATTCTCTACCTGCAAGTTGGAACCCCAGTACTCCCCTCCACTCTCACCCTGAGGTCTGGAGGTCTGTCCCCCATGGAGTCCAGATGCTTGGACATTTTCTCGAGGGGTGTGGACAGGGCGCAGGCTGTCGCTGGTCTGTGCTATTTTCTCATCTTGGGAATGGTGAGAGGAAAGTGAGCTGAGAGGTGGCCAAAGTGGAGAGGCGGTCCCCTGAGGCACCAAGCAGCAGCGCTGAGAAAGCTTTGCTAAATTTTCACCGCACCTGGCCTCAGGGGATGACAGCTGAGACAAAGGGCTGAAGCTCACAGACTGAGTCAGGACTATTAGCAGCCCAGCGTTTCTTCCACAGGGCAGACATTCTGCGAACTTGTTCTGTCCTATCAGCTTTTTCATCTACTTTACATCAATCAGGGGCAGGGCTGGAACTGAGTGAATCACCCCAGCACCTATCAAGTACCCAGGTTGTCAGGCCCCACCTCCCCCCCTGCCAACACCAACATAACTGAGGAGCCACAGAGCCCCATGTGACCTAGGCAGGTGCAAAACTCTAGAGCATCTGCTCATTGGAGGGAACTGGATCACAGCCCTGCAGGGTTACCAGAGACTGGGTGTGACAGAGGGGCAAGGTGGGGAAGGAGGCATCAACCTTCCCAGGCTAATTTACTGGGTGGGGGTGCCCTCTTGAGCTCACAGAACCCTGGAGTGAGTTATACTAAAGCTGCCAGCAGACTTCTGCTATCTAGTCACCAGAGACTTTTCAACTCTTTGATTTGAGGTTGGTACTGGCTGGGACAATTGATTGGGACCTTTTCAACTGGGCCAATCACCCGAGGACTTTACAAGGTTGTACACTGGGTGTGTGGTAGTGGGAAGGTTTGATTTTCCTTTTCCAATTGTTGTGGAATTGTTGTGGGGGCTGTGGTGACCTAACTGCTGGTATTCCTCCACAGCTCAGATTCCAACACAGAGTAACCGATTCTCTAGGGTAAGACAGAGACCAGCTGAAAATAAGACAGAGCCACTTAACTCCACCACATCAAGAAGGCCCCCAGTTCCACAGGCAATAGCAAAGTAGGGGTTGGCAAAACTCTACGGGGAAAGGTACAAACACCAGTCCCAGCTTACAGGCAAAGGAAGGACTGGTCAATCACTACTCCTAGAACCCCCAACCCAACTTATCCTTACCTACTCACCCAGCCAAACAGTCCAAAATAAATATGGGGCAGAATCAGCGGAAAAGCTCTGGAAACATGAACAACCAGAGTAGATCAACCCCCCCAAGGAACAATTTGGTGGACACAAATGACGATCCTTTGCATAAACAGATGGCTGAGATGTCAGAAATTGAATTCAGAATTTGGATTGC
>CAUYON010011108.1:0-17958 GCA_963573935.1 Arctocebus calabarensis
TTTCTGGTTCCATATAAAACGCAGAATCATTTTTTCCAAGTCTTGAAAGTACGATGTTGGTACCTTAATAGGGATGGCATTAAAAAGGTAGATTGCTTTGGGAAGTATAGACATTTTAACCATGTTGATTCTTCCCAGCCAAGAGCATGATATGTTCTTCCATTTATTAAGATCCTCTGCTGTTTCCTTTCTTAGAGTTATAACAATAAAAGAAAGGCAACAGTAAAGTCAAAATACAACATTGATCTCATTTTACGTGGCACCTCCTTTCTGGCTCTGAGAGGGCTTCCTTCCATATGGTGGTACCACTGACATTAGGCTGTGACCTTGGCAATGGAAGGCCTGTGCCTGCCCTGCATCTTTCTTGGTGGCTATCACGGACTGTAAACATAGTCAATACATGGGAAATGATTGGGCAGTGCTCACTTCCTTGGCCACAGAAAGCCAGATGAAGCAATACCCTCCTTTTGGAGAAGTAATTTGCAAATATACACAGCTTAAGGAGCGTTTTTCTTCAAGATTGGGCACAAGAGAGTTGATTCTAGCAAGAAAGTGAATATTTAGTGATACCCTTGGCCTATAAAAGAAGGTCATGTAGGAAGAGTGATGAATACCCCAAAACTCTCGGGCACAGTGGGAGGGAAGCAAGACAGGGGTATACCTAGGAAACTAGAAGTAGCTCCAGGTGCTGGAGGAGATCAGGCAAGACATGGGAATCAGAGATAAGTGGAGATTGTAAGACACACAGACTGCAAGCCAGGCTAAGGAGTGAGATCTTATGCACAGGGCAGCAGCGGCTGCTGGAAGGGTATAGGCAAGAAGGTGCTTTGATCCAATCTGCCTTTTAGAGAGGCGCTGCTGCCTACAGCTGGGAGGCAGCCTTGGCGGGCACAGTGAAGGAGACAGTGGAGACACCTACGTCTTGTGCACAAGCTTATCAACAAGCCCTCCTGAAGCTGTCTGCAGCTATCAGTGATTTGTCCAAAAGGAACTTAATCTCTCTATCTCATCTTATTGAGCACTTCCTGTGTTTCCAGTCTCATTGCTCCATGGGCAATGTTGGGGCTCTGGCCTATGCAGTGACACATTTTTATGAGGGACAATGTAGAGACATGCTGAGAGAGGGATTGATGATGAGAGAGGAGTAGGAGAATATCCAGATATTTTACTTTCCTTTGCTTCTGTGCTTGCCCAGACCATCCTGTAAGACCAGCTGGGGCCCAGCCCCCACTCCTGAAAGCCTGCAAAGATGAATTCATCCTTGACCTCCCCTTTCTCTGAAGTTCCTACAAAATTATATCTCTTAGGTTAACTATTAATTAATGTAGTATTACTTATAATTAATGTATTAATTAACAAGTTAAATGACATAGTTAGGGCTCTGAATCCTGTTCTGATGTCCTTGGGAGCTTCTCCAGGCAGAGTTGGCCCTTGCCTCCCCTCATCCCCACACAAGGTTATCTCTTTACAGTTCTTTTGCAAATGGACCACACTCCTAACTTTCCCAGAGTCTTTTCTCCTATAATTCTGTCCTGGAGCACGTTTCCATTCCTCTCAGCTCACCTGTCGCATCTGAAGCGTGTCCCTCCAGCACCCACAGTTAGGCCACTTCCCCTTGGTGTATGTCCTCACAGGATTCTGGACGACTTCTTAGCACTTCTTCTAATTATGATCATTCGTGAAATTACTTAGTACAATTGGAGTTGTTATTTACACAGCTTTCAGTGCTGTGCCTCTAACACCTCACATAGTCCCCACCCATGCTCAGAATATCCACTGACTATGTAAATACTTGTGAATAAATTGTGGCTTGTGAACTAAACTGTAGTTGGGCAATCAGTGTTCACATTCTACTAGTCCAGTCTCATTCCTGAGTGGAAGCTATTTAGGCAGTTACAGTGGGAATAAGCTATGTCTTTTCTCACCCATCTATACCAGGATTAAGCACACAGTTTACAAAATTCTGCTGTACCGGGGTTCAGTCCCCTTTTGCTACAGGAAATGCTGTTTTTCCTACGTCATGCACAGTAGAGTGAGAAGTAATCTATGTAGCCAAGACATAAATGTTTCACTGTCCAAGAGATACTTAAAGAACTCACTATGTACAAGTCCTGGGGACAGGCCCTGGAATCAAAGTCTGTCTCTAAGCTTGACTGCAGCCGTGTTGGCCGTGGAACTTGGGTGCCTGCCTGGATTATGTGCCATCTCAGAGAGCTTGATTTATGAGCATTTCAGAATTGTGTGGGGCTTGTTAAACTTATGTGGAGAAAGGGTTGAGGTTTTAGCTTCCCCTGTTGAAGGAGGGGGATCTTAGCACCTGTGCCCTGCACAGCCACCCTCAGCTCCCTTCAGAATCCTGAAGCAGGTGTAGGCAGGGCTGCTGTATAAAAACACAGAGGTGGAGGAACAATGGACCCTTTGGCACAGGGAATAGAAGGGGCTGCCAGGCATTTAAAAAAGAACAAACAGGCCTACACAAAAACATGAGCATGCTCTCCTGTCGAATGTGTAACTCTTCAAGGCTGGAACTACCTACCTGTAGCGAGAATGTGTCCAGAGCTCTGGCTCAGGCACTCAGCTCAGCAGCAACACAGAAGGGGGCTGCCCATGTGGTGATGGGGAGAGCCCTACTGAGTATTATCCTCCAGTTCTGGCAGCCAGTGCTGTGGAGAGAGCTGTGAGAGCTGGATCACCTGCATGTATATTGGAGAAGGGAGGTTGGTTGTTACAAAGGAAATCAAAGCACAAGTGAATCAAAGGGAATATTCTCAAAATTGGTGCCTTGCCTCTGAATTCCTTCTTTGAGCCTCATCCCTTTTGAGGATAAAGGGCCTTGGGGACTTCTCAAATTTTCTTGGGACAAAGCTGAGAGTCTTAACATGGAGAATGTCTGAACATGTGCCACCAATGCCTGGGGGATCATAGGGGAGGAGAACAGACAACTGTAATGGAGAGCACTGTGGTGGGAAGCCAGCTGAGTCAGGGAATTGCTCTACAACAAGAAGGAGGCTGGTGTCAGGGAGAAGTTCTTCTGACCTCTCTGAGAGCCCTGGTGGATCCTAGTGTCTTCACTGATTCAGCATCTATTTATTGGTGCCTACCATGGGCAGGCACTGTCTAAGCTCTGGAGAAACGGTGATAGACAAAACAGACAAGGCACCTCCTCCTAGGACTTTCATTACCCTGGGGCAAGGGAGACAATAAAACAGTCAAGACTTACAAAGGTGTGATAGAGGAATTATGGGCAAGGTCTTCCGGAAAAAGAACAAAGGTGCGATAGAGGAATTATGGGCAAGGTCTTCCGGAAGAGGTTCTTGGAGATTCGATGGAGGACAGTGATGAGGAGAGGTGGTCCTGTGACAGGGGAAAAGCATTTCTGATGAGGGGGGCAGCTAGTGTGGAGAGCCCTACGCATCTGGGGAATAAAAAGGAGGTTAGTGTGACAGGGGCAAGGGAAGGTGGTAGGATGTGGACCATGAGAAGTAGTTTGGACTTTGCTGCTGTGAGGGCAACTAAGCAGAAGTTGCCATGGCCTTCTATATGATCAGGTTTCCTTTCTGCAGCTATCAGTCTGGAAGTTCTGTGGAAAGGGATTGTAGCTGAGAAGAGTGAAGAGATAGAGGAAAATTAGGGGGTTCTTGCAGAGGCCAAGGTGGGAGGTGTTGTCGGCTGGGAATGGAGTGTTGGTAGGTAGAGGATGAGAAATTCTGCATCCTGTGTCAGTATAGAAATGGCAGAGCTTGGTGAAGGATTACCTGTGAAAGTGCGAAGATTGTTGGTTAGGGAAAGGCAGGAATCAAGGTGCCTCCTAGGCTTTGGGCTTGAGTAGCAATAGTGGTGCCACTTTCTGAGATGGTGCTTAGGAGGTACAGAACAGGTCTAGGGAGGAAATCAAAAGTTACCTCCGGTTCCAAAGAGGTGACCAGAAGTGGGGGGTTTCCTGAATGTCTGAATGGAAACGATAAATTATATCTAGTCAGGGGCTCATCCTTAAGAAAAGAACCGCCAGTACCCTGCTAAGATGCACCGTAGGTGTGCATCTTAGCAGGGTACGGCGAAACTTATTAAAGGTAGAGTATTAATGTCTTTATATAGTGATCAAGGAAATGCCATGAAGGATATCTGCAACAGTATGATCAAAATATTTCTGAATGTATATGAATCGTGCCCTGTGATTGCACCAATGTACATAATTATGATTCAATAAAATTATTTAAAAAAAAAGAAAAAAAAAGAAAGTCAATGGGGAAAATATCGTGCTTTCTAGTCAATTTTGTTGAAATGCATTTATTTCATCTTTAGTTTGCTCATTACCAGAAAACACTTCCTTCTTGCTTCCTTAGCCTATTTTTTCTTCACTTTATTTCTGATGCTATATTAGCTCGTAGAGTACCATTAATGCTTCCTTTATCTAGAAAATAATTCTTGTGTTTGACTTCATTTTCCTTTCTACTGTCTATTTAAATTATCTAGACACAAGTCTCTCTTTCTACATTGAAGTCAATGCATATTTGATAAAAAGCAACATTAAAGTTTGAAATTTCACTAACTCACTGTGAGTGTGCACAGGAATCACCTGTGGAATTTTTTAAAATACACTGTCACTTGGGCCTCACCCCAGATTTACTGACTCACATATCCAGCTCCTGGATTATTCACGTTTCACTTTCTTCCACTAAGGACAGAGAACTGAGAATTAAATTTACGTTTCTAGATATATTTGACATAAATGCTATTTCAATAAATAAGAAAACTAAAAAATGCTTCTCAAGATATATTTAAGCTCCTTGAAAGTAGGGACCATGCATTTTTTATACTGTGACCCTTTAGTCAATATGAACCAAGCACTTATTACCTATCTGGTGTTGTGCTGGATGCTGGGGATACAAATCTGAACACAACATGGCCAACGACAGGTTACAGAATCAATTCAAATACAATAACTATAATATTAACTACCATTAATAGTGGTTTAAACGGGCGGCACCTGTGGCTCAAAGGAGTAGGGCGCCGGCCCCATATGCTGGAGGTGATGGGTTTAAACCCAGCCTCGGCCAAAAACTGGAAAAAAAAAAAAAAATATATATATATATATATAGTGGTTTAGACAAAGTGTTCACAGAAATAATAATAAAACCAACTGACATTTACTGCATGCTTACTAAATGCCAGGCACTGTCCTAGGCATGTTACATACTGCCTGTTTAGTGTCCTAGGTGTTTTACATATTACCCTGATTCCATATCATCCTGTTTAATCCAGAACCCTATGAGTACTATTCTCATTCATGTTTTATAGATAAGGCAGTACAGGCACCCCAATATTATTTATGTAGTAAGGGTAGAAAGCCTAAACTTGCACTGGGTATTCTGGTTCCAGAGCTTGGGTTTTTAATCACCACCCTGTATTGCCTTTGAGAAGCCCAGGTCAGGGTCCCTGGTGCTCAACAAATGCTCGCAGAATGAAGAAACAAAACAACAAATATTTACAAAGCACTTACATGTCATGCCTGAAGCTCCTCCTTTCTAAAATTCCTGAACACTACAGGTTGGAACCTTTGAATGTTTGCATGATTTCTTAAAAGTCTAGGCAAAGGCAAATATCATCTTTCTTTCCACTTCAGTAATGGAATCAGAAGTTAGGTTTTCATAGCTAAACCTTAAATTGATCCCTTCACTTCTCTGTTCTTCTAGTTCCTATGAGCTTATATCATTTTGGAGCCAAACTAAAAATGACATTTTGAGGACACTGCTTCCAAGAATTTCCCACATGCCTTAGCATGTTACAGTGACACTCTGCTGCAAAGAAAAAGATATTTCCTTAGAATTAGGTGAGAAAGAAAAGCAAATCTAAAGAGATGATATTTCAGGTTGAAAAAAAGGAAAAAAGTTTCTGGATTCAGAGCTAAAGGCTGCTGCCAACAGCTTGTTTTGTTCCCAAAGATCAGCACACAAAAGTTCCACAGAGCTGGAGGGAAAAGATTTGGATGCTAAGTTAGATGGGGGTGGGGGGCATGATTCCCATCATTCCTTTGGGAGCAGTACAAAAATAACAAAACCTCTATAAAAGAGATGAGCAAGTCGGCTGTGAAAGGAATGACCCCTTACATATAGGGAAAGCAATTTGCATGTACAGATCTCATTGGTATAAACGACCTCCTTCAAAGAGTGAAAACCTCAATGGAAAGCCACTATATACCCATGAAAAGCTTTGCCGGCTATTTGTTGAGCTGTATACAGACTAACAAACAGGAGTGGTTAACCTGGCGCACCATGCACTATAGAGAGATTTTTTTTTAAGTAGGCTTAGTCAGCTAATCTTGTTGAGATTTCTCTCATACTACTGATTTCTTATTCTCAAAATAAATTAAGAGGCTTCATTCAAAATTCCCTGTGGTCTACCAGCTTGAGTTTGTTGGGTGTCTTTGATTGTCTCTTGTCTTTAGATTCCCTGCCTTGTCTCTTTAGATTTTGCTGTGCCCTTTGGTATTTCCCGTTAGTCCATGTCTGGAATTGCTAATTACATGGTAGCGTATTTCCTGCCGTACAACAAGGAATAGCAGAACCTTGCTAATTCACACCAGTGACTGAAAGATTCCTGTGTAAGTTACAGAATTATGCAAATGAGCAATAAGTGAAGAAAGATGATTCAAAATTGTATTTCATTCATTTATTTTGACAAGTGTAGTTTAGTCTTAATTATTTTGAAAATTTCTTTGTAGCATACTAATAAATTTACTGTGGCATATTTGTTAAAAGTGATAAAGCCTTCACTAACAGAGACCAGAGTGTGCTCTGTCGAATAATTTCTCAAAGACAGACCAAGGTTCAGACTCTCTTTTATCTTGGATTTTACTGACTTTTCCACAGTGACTTTTTTTTTTTTGCTAAGACAATATATAAATATACTAACACAACATTGGAATTAGTTCAGCAGTAAACATTTACTTTGTAAGTCCTACATATGTTTAAACTTTCACCATGATGTTAAAAAAGAAAGAAAGAAAAGAAGAACAAAAAAAATAGTCATGCTTTCAGTAAAACATTTTTACATTCTATGGTCATAATATTAACAGAACTTCGTTTTTAAATTCTAGATAAAACTCCTTTGGTCTGTCATCTCTATTAATTCCTACTTCTGTTTTGTTTTGTCTTACCATACTTTCCTTTAAAGACATCTGTTTTAAGATAAGTGAATATATCAAACTATGTAACATTTTCATGTCAAAATACTTACATTATTATATTCTGAGAAAATTATTTAAGACAAGAAAACATTTTGCTACACTTTTGACAGATGCATCCTATAGGATGGATCAATTTCTTTCAAAGAAGCACTACTGTTTATAGTGGGAGCAAAGAGAGAATGCTCTATCAGCTTACAGTCCTTGGTTTAAAGCTTCACATAGATCAGCCTCTTAATAAGCACTTTTAGATTAAACATCTAATGCAGACATGCTTTAAAATCATGATGCATTTGTCAAACAAGGTTCTCTGATTTATAAAAGCAAGCAATAGAGCACTTAAAGAAAAGTGAGAAAGACAAATTAATATCAAACTTCAAGACTGCATCTGTGTCAATTAAAATCTCATCTACTCTTTAAGGGCCAACTCAGATTCCTTCCCCACCAAAAAAGTTTTCCTGAGGTATAAGCTGAGATCCCTCAACTCATCATACCTATATTCCCTTATGTTTGAGTTACATGCCTTCAGGCTGAAGTTTCCCTCTGAGATTAAGAACAGGGTAGCTGTGACCCAGCACAAAGGATGCTGGGCTCTTAAACTTCGCAATCTTTGCTGCCTTGGGAGGATCCTTTCATCTTTTGGAGGTTGTTTTCTCATCTGAAAATATACTATGCAATGGGAATGTTTATGTAAAGTATATCAATGTAGATATTTTCCATAAAAAGTACAGTTCTGTAAAAAAGTAGGTGTTTAGAGGGTGAATGCACAAATAAGCAAACAGTCAGAAGTGTTACTACATCTGAAAGGAGTATCATACAGGGCAGAGACTCAACAAATCCTCACGGAATGGGGGCTGCAGGGCATAAAGGGGGGACAAACAGGGAATGACTAATAATATACAGATCTGGTTTTGTGACTTTATTTCTGAGTTTGGTTTTATAATAAGTTCTTAAAACAAGAAAAGTACATCAATGTCTAAAATTAGCCAGTAAGCCTATCTTTTTGTGAGCTGGGGTGGTAATAAGGCTGACAGGGCTCAAAGACCAACGAGAGAAAGGTTTCCTAGGGCCTTTAAACAGGGAGAACACAATCAATGTTAATTCAATTTAACTCAATGACAGGCCACTAATTCTGTCTACTTACTGTCCTGTTGGCAGATGGATCTGAATAAATTCATGACAACTACATGAACTACTTTAAGAATGAGTCAAACTGATGGGTTTCCTTTGCGTATGAGCGGTAGCATAATATGGACACAACACTGTAGCATAAAATAATGAACGGGGACTGGCAAAAATGTGAAAATCAACATCATATCTCAGCCTGGGGCTACAGAGTAACTGAAGACATTACAAGGACATTATTAGATTTCCAAAGTTAAGGTTAATTCCCTTAGATAATTACAAAAAATTTAATGACTTAGAGGATAATGAAGACATATGCCAATTTATATGCAAAGCAAAAAGCTAAGAAAAACAACAAAAAAGTCAGTTTAAACACTGCCAGTCACAAAATTAAATCTCCACTGTAACTGATAAGATGAGGATTAAGCTAATACTTAACTTTTAGCCATTAAAGGCTACTCTGGTATGGCTCAAGTGACTGGTAAAAAATAAAAGAAAATACCAACCGCTGAAAATAAAAACAAAAGATTAAGAGGATACATGAGAGGCAATGCAGTCTCACGGAGGGAGCATAAACACTTCTGAAACCACGAGAAGAAATGTTATCAAATAGAGTTAAGGCAAATAAAATGTGATTAAGAAATTAAATTTTGGGCTAAGTAAATGCAGCAAGATTCCCAAGAGGAAAATAATATGCATTTAAAGATAACCCCTAACTACTAGAGAAAAAGAACAGAGTCAGACTAAATCTATTTAAATCCCAAAGATTTCTGAGACCATGAAATAACCCTGGATGACCAGAGATCCTCTAATTTGCTTGAAGCAAATGGATTGCTGTTTTCATACTACCCATTGACTTTTAAAAAAAAAATCCACATTAGAAATTTTAGTTTTCAAAAGTCACAAACTCAATAACTGAGGAAAGCACAAAATGTGTTTCTTTAGAAGTTTTAAGAAAGAAATAAAATGTCAGAGTAGGAAGCTAAGATTACAGAGCTGAAGCTTTTAATGTTTAAGGTCGCACTTTTAAAAGAGGCAACTGTTACACATTTTAAGTGGCTGTTTCAACATATTTCTAGTGAGAAACACTAATTTTAGAGAAATAAAATTTAGAATTTAACTATATCTGACCGCAAGTGCTTTATTTAGGTTATGTGGTAACAGATAATATAGATATTATACAAATATCAATAATTTGATTTTCATTCCTAAAACTTATAATAGATTCTATCATGATACTTCTTACTCTTTTATCTGCCATAAGTATTATAAGCCCTTTCCTCCTAATTAATGTGCAATTAATTCAACCAACCTCCAATTAGTCTTCTACAATATTACCCCACTTAGACAATAAAGCAGAGTCTCTAGACTGGGTTTCAAACCTGGGCTAAAATAGATTCCTATAGACCAAAAATGGTTCTGGGATTTCTCTTTGTAGTGTAATTTAGATGTCATATTTAATTTGCTGTCATGACTATTGTTTCACTGTGCAATTTGTATGTCGTTTTGAATGGTAAAGGCATCATAGCTTTATTGAATTAAGCCTTCTGTCTTTATTTAGGGTCTGATGTTACATGTTTGTGCATTTATGTTTATATCTCAAAAGCTGCTTTTGACATCAGGTAGTAGAAAAAGAATATGCTCTTTTGATATGTTTGCTTATATCTGAGGAAATAAATACAAACTGGAAAAAACCTTCTCCAAACTAAAGAAAAAGAATATTGAATATTATTATTATCGCTTTTAAAGGCAGAGATAGTTAAGTAAACCATTCACATGATAGGATTATAGAAGGCCTGGCTGTTTTGCAACCTAAGGGCCTTGATGGTCAATTCTACTAATCAATTATCCCCTATGAAAGAACTACTCTATCCCTTGACAGTATTTGTGATACCTACTCAAACATTTAGACATTACTTTTACAACTCCATACTACCAAAGAAAATAAAATTTTCTCAACTTTAAATCACAAAGGGCAAAGACAAAGTCCATCTTGCCATAATACCCAGTTTAGTGTTGGTCTGTTGGCAGTTGTCCTTCTTGTCCCAGCCTATGAATTCAAGTTCTAAACTAAAGTCATGACTAAGAAGATTAACCTCGAAAAACCTTCCACCAGACCATTGGAATAGCCTTTTAAATAATTTTTAGTGCATGAAATTTCATAAAGTTTTTACTAGATAATTACACTTCCTGATTTTGTAATTAGTGGAAGTACATGCAATTACATAATAATTATGATAGTAATTACGTAATTAAGATGTATAATTATGTAGTAAAAAACATCATGGAAATAAAACCATCTACTGTGTAAGCACAATACATTTTAAAAGTAAATTCACTAGCTCAACTGTTTAAAAATACTCTTCTTCAAAATAAAGTGATTAGCTTACATTATGGTCTAACTGCTTGAGAATTGTTTAATGTTTTTCCTCATTGATGACAGAAGGATTTTTTTAAAAGTACATGAAAAAAGTCTTATCAGGTTTTTTTCCCACTCAAAAAATGACAATATGTTTTAGAAATGAAGACCATAAATCAACACATTATCACCTGGATACTTCAACATCAATGCTCCTGTTTGTGTTGCTGTATTTGTCACTACAAAAGAGGAAGGGAGCCTGCTCATTGAAAAGGTGTAATAGGAAATGATTTTATAAAACGAGTACCACTCTGTTATCGTAGCAAGCCTTTAAGTCTCTCTGTACATAAAAGCACAAAAGTTGAATGCATATTTGGAGGAATGAACTTTAACAAAGGCACATAATTAGAATCTGAAAGTGTGCTGCCCAAATATATGGCAACTTTCACATACTACTTTAGCTATCTGAAAAGGATAGCAGAAAATGTTTAAAGACAAAACATCTCAACTTATGGGCAAAGAAACCAAGGTGACAATATTCTGGAAGATGTAGTTTCTCTTTTGTCACACTGTAAAGTCATTGACAAAATAAAAACCAAACTGGCAATGGAGAGAAAAAGTAGTGGTAAGGGGCTCCATGCTGCCACTGGAAAATATCAACTTTGTCTTTCTTGAAGTGAGCACAGAAAAGTCAATGATAGTAGGAAAAAGTAAATTTCAAAGTAAACTTTTTAGTAGCAAAATATAAGAAATAGAATCTTTTGCCATTTAAAAAAACTAGCTGAATGCCTTGAAATCTTTATAAACATTTAAATCAATGTTGCAATGAGGTCCAGAGTGTAGTAGCTCTTACATGAAGTGGGTGTAGAACTACATTCCAGCTCTCTTTTATAAATCACTAATCTTGAAAAGCGGAAAGCTATTCTAAAAATCCTAATTTACTTTTCCCTTGTTGCTTCTAGTTAAAAAGAAACAAAGTAGGAGAACTCATGCTTTCTTGCTCCCTCTGAGCCCTTGCCACTTTTATCTTAATTACGGAATATATTCCAAAAGATCAGACTGTGATACGAGTTCTACCTTAAACTTGAGCAACACTTCTGTAGCATGCTCATTTCTCATTTTAAAGTTTCAGCAAAAGGATAACCCTAATTAATGAGACTAAAATGGAAGTAGCCCCTAGTTATTAAGAGGGGAGAATGTGTTAGGATCAGTGCTTTTCAAACTTTTATATACCAAGAAATCACCAGGGGACCTCGTTAAAATAATGACCGTGATGCAGTAGTAGGTCTGGGGAAGGCCTGATAGTTTGTGTTTCTAACAAGCTCCAGGTGATGCTTATGCTGTAGGTATATTGATCCTGCTTAAAGTAAGTAACAAGGCCTTAGGTTTGACTTGGAAAAAATTGCATTAAGATAAAAGCTGGTTTGGGTTCATTTTTGTTCTCCCTCAATTGTTAAATTACTTGAATAAGTATTTCACAGCGAGTAAAATTCTTCAGAAAATTTTAGTGTTTATAATTTTTTTTTGCTATAAAAGCAGTACATGTTCAGAAGATATCACTTAGGAAGTACATAATGGTATAAAGGCAAAAATAATCTATACTCCACCCAGAGATAACAATTCTAAAAACCCCCTAGTGTTCCTTACTAATTTTTCCACCTTGCATATACATCATACATTAGAATCATAATGGTTACCTAGTTTTGTACTTCACCACTAGATTTCCTAAATCATTAAAAATTACAATTACATATCTAACAGTAACAAAAATCCTCCTAAGAAGCTTGAGTATAATTATATGAGCCATTTTATTATCAAAATTATTCATGTATCTCTACAATCACTTCCTAATCATAAACAGAAAGCTAACTGTGACCTGAATGGTTAAGTTAGAGCCCCCTACCATAAAAACTCCCTTAAGCAGGGCCAGGTGTGGTGTAATCACACCTGTAATCCTAGCATTTGGGAGGCCAAGACAGGTGGATTGCTGGAGATCAGGAGTTTGAGACCAGCTTGAGTAAGAGCAAGACCCTGGTCTCTAAAAAAAAAAAAAAAAAACTAGGTAGGCATTATGGCAGGGGCTTGCAGTCCCAGCTATTTAGGAGGCTGAGACAAGAGGTTCACTTGAGCCCAAGAAGTTGGAGGTTGATGTCACAGTACTTTATTGAGGGCAACATAGTGAGACTCTGTTTAAAAAAAAAAAAAATCTTAAGCTAATCCAAGAAAAAGTTTTAAAAACCCCTCAGATCATTTATTTGTAAGAAAATGAAACAAAAAACAAAGCTTAAAGTTATCCATTCAAAACATTTTTTTCTAAAGATTGCTTTTCACAATTATAAAAAATATGATCTGAAGAAGAGCAAGCAGATTCTTATGAGAGTTTCTATTTACTTTTATATGTATTTGGTAGGTTGAATTATTTTGTGCATCCTTTACCTATTATTACTTATTAAAAATAGAAAAGGCTTATCTTTAAAATTCAGCACCTGTTTTTTTCAGTAGAATAACTCAAGCAGCAGGCTTGAAAAAAAGTGGCATAAGAAGAAATAGACCAGACAGGCACTCCCTGATACAGCCTTCTTTTTAATATTGTATAAGGATTTAACAAAGTAAATTCTAAGGATGCCAAATGGCTTAGCGAGGACTATAAGGACTCTTTATTAGTTTCATGTCAACATTTCTAGCAATGATAAAACTCTTCTGCTTTCACCTTAACAGTTCAGGAAATACAGTGGAAATCCTTAACATTGAAAAGGGTACTGTCGATAGCCAGGTAAGGTGGCTCATAACTCTTATCCTATTACTTTGGGAGGCTGAGGGTGGAGGATTGCTTGAGGCCAGGAGTTTGAGACCAGCCTAAGCAAGACCGACACTCCATTTCTACAAAAAATAGAAAAATTAGCTGAGCATGGTGGCACACACCTTTGGTCCCAGCTACTGTAGAGGCTGGATAACTTGAGTCCAGGAGTCTGAGGTTGCAATGAGTTATGATGCCACTATACTCTACCCTGGACAAGAAAGCAATCTGGGCCTCAAGAAAAAGAGAGAGAGAGAGAAAGAAAGAAAGGCCCTGTTTTGAGCCTCTGAGAAATCTCCAAATTCCCATATATACCAAAGCATAAAATTTCTTATACAAAATTCTTAATATCTTGTTTAAAAAAATACAGTGGAACTTCCAGAATTGACTACCTTCCTACATTGACCACCTCAAATTGACCTAATTTTCAGAGATGGGACATGGACCACATGTACGTATCTATACAGTAGGCCTAGTTCCTTATGTTGACCACCTCTGTATGTTGGCCAGTTTGTTACAGTCCTTTGGGTGGTCAACTTACAGGTTCTACTGTATGCCAGTTTTTCAGACCTTTCTCAGTGCTAACTGTTGTCTTTCATTTGGAGACCATCTTCTAAAAAGTAATACAATTATTCCCACTTCATGAGTGTAACTATTCAGCTAATGGGGAACACAGAACAGGATACTGTGGCAGTGTGAGTGAGAAACAGTCAGCTTGGCTCATTCACTAGTTTAGCTGACCTGACGTTCTTTCAGTTCAATTCAAATTTGGCCTCAGTGAAATGACAGATGCAACATGTTACTTCCTTTTAGTAAAGAGCTGAGATAACAGACATTAAATCTGCAAATGTCAGGGAACTTGAATTTATGGCACACTTGAGTCAAGCCAAACAGTACTGGGCTTCTAGAACTTTACTTCACATTGCTCTTCACCTGTGGACAGAACTGTTTCCTAATTCTTCCAAGTCCTTGAAATTGCTTGTGTGACCTTATTTCCCACTAAGAATTCATTCCACAGGCCAGGTGTGGTGGCTCATGCCTATAATCCTAGCACTCTGGGAGGCCATGGGGGGTGCATTGCTTGCAGGAGACTGAGGCAAGAGGATCACTTGAGCCCAAGAGTTTAAGGTTGCTGCAAGCTATGATGCCACCGATGGCACTCTACCCAGGGAAACAGAGACTCTTTCTCAAAAAAAGAGAATTCATTCACCAAATAATAAAGGTACTAGCTACCATGAGCAGAAGAAGCACAGATAAACAAGCTACAACCCTCTGCCTCAATGAACTCAGCAGAAGATAAAGTAAAATTAAATAATTCAGGATAAGAACTAAGAGAAGGGCACTCATAGGGTACAATTGGAATGCAAAAGAAAGACATTTTTATTAATGTAACTAAATTTCTTCATCAATATAATGTTTGCAATTCACTGCTGACTTATTAAAGGGCTACTGTGAAGACATGTGTTACACATGTGAAAGGACAACAGGAAACCATAAAGTACAAAAGGGACAGGATAGTTCTGGGTGGCACTAATGAAAAAAAATGCCGATAGATATTACCATTAGATCTGAAGAAAAGAGACAACAAGAAGAAATTGAAAAGTATAACGGAAACAAAACAAAACAAAACGAGGAAGCAGGTAAACTCAAAAGGGGAGTGAATGTGAGATTTCACCTGGTTGAGGGGAGGGTCCAAGGAGCACTGCACCACCTATAGGAGCGTCTCAGGAGGCTGGGGCGCTCTAGGCTGCCCACAGCCCTTTTTGAGAAACAGGGTGACTGGAAGAATAGTCCGTTTAGGCTTAAAGAGACTCCTCTTGAGAAGTCAGGCTTCCTAATAGACGCTTCTTATCAGAGTAAATCAGTGCCTTTTATCTAGCCTCTATGCTGCAACTCCATTTCCTGTCTTCAGCAAAGTCCTAAATCCTACTGTTCTCATTCTGGCAGAGACAAATGCAACATGTATAAACAGGCTTAATAGAAAAATTCACCATGTAGACCATCAGTTATGCGCTGAACTGTGGCCCCCTAAAATTTGTACTGAAGGGGAGTTGAAGTCCTAACCCTTCATACCTTCAAATGTCATTGTATTTAGAGATAGGTCCTTTGAAGAATTTAAGTTAAAATGAGATCATTAGGGTAGGACCTAGTCCAATATGGCTGATGTCCTTATAAGAAGAGGAGATTAGGCACAGAGGGAAGACCATGTGAAGAGAAAGAGAGACAATGGCCATATACCAGCCAAGGGGAGAGGCCTCAGATGAAACCAACCCTGCTGACTCCTTAGTCTTGGACTTCTAGCCTCCAGAAGTGTGAGGAAATGTGCTATGGCAGTCTTAGCAAACCAGTGAACCATCCTACTACAAATAGCTGACATGGGATGAGGAGATAAGCATCTGGTAAGAGAGAATGGGAACAGAAAACAAGTTTCTTTCTAGAAATAAAGATAAAACATTGAGGTGAAAAGGCAGTTAGTGGTTCCTTCTCTCTGTTTCCGAAATCATTTGACCATGTTGGTGGTGACATTCAGGCCACTCCGCATTTATCTGCTGCTGAAACTGTCTTTCACCAACAGACTCTAAGTTCCTCCAGGGCATGAAGTATTGACCATCCACCTTTGCTCCTGACATGGGGGATGGCACTCAACACATAATGGGAACTATTATATACATATATTGTTTTTACTATTGCTGAATAAACCAAAAAAAGGTTCAGTTGAGAAAAGTAAGAGACTTTTTTCCCTCCTGTGTTTTTAAGCAGACTTAATTTAGACAACTGGGCAAAGATTTGAACTGACTCAGGTTTCCCCTAAACTGTTCACTTATCCCTTCTCAGGCCAATGCGCCATGGGATAAGGCAGTCAAACGGGACCATTTCATGCTGCCATCCTGGAAATGGATTTTTACTTCATACATTGCCACTATGTTCCTCTAAAACCTCCTTTGGATCCATTATGCCATCTGTGTACATTTTGGAGCAGTTACAATAATAATGCCAGAGTCCCACAGAAATAAGATTTTTAAAATGTTATGTAGTTACAGTGAATACGCAGTAAACACTTCACCAAAGTGAATAACAGTCCTTTACCATTTTAAAGGAAAGGGAAAAATACCAAATGGGGTTAATTCACATTATGGACTAATGGCCTGTAAACTTTCATTTGAAAGCAAAGCACAGAAAAGGCTTTGACAAGAGCTACTTTTCCCGTAAAAATAAACCTCTTTCAAATAATTTATACGTGTTTTTCTGAGTCAAATTGCCAAGTTTCAAACAAATTAAAACCACCATCCTGTTACAACCCTTAAAATGTGGGCTTTATAATGGAAATGGTAAAACAATCTTAGTGAAGGAAATGTTGCAAGGTGCTGACAGTAAAGGACAGTCTACAGTAAATACTTCACACACCAGTTACAGAGCACTTGTTGACAGACGATACTAAGATTCCATTCTTAATAATATAACTGTGTGTAATAACTGTCATTTTTCACAGGACTTTTGATGTTAACATCTACTGGTGTTCTGGCCTTGGTCCAAATTGAATAAATACATTTGCCCTCTACTTTCCATAGATTTTAAATTCATTTTTATAGTAACTCTCTTCTGAATAGCAAATCAGAAGAGATAATTTCACTCTAATTTATAAAATGAGAAGAACTTTAGATACATCATGTTACTTGAAATTTATGAAAATTTCCTCTATAATTGTTTTCCTTAGGGCTATAAGAATGTTCTTGTTCTCCAATTGTTCCTTATGGGCTAAAACTTGTATTCAATTCTCTTTTCTTTAGAAGCCATCCTACTGATCTATTTAGAGTACCCAGGACAAGGATTCTCAAACGTGGCTGTATGTCAGAATAATCTGGGGAATTTTTTAAAAATTAAAACAGAAACACATAGATCATGTATACATTAATGCATTTATGGGATACAATGTGCTGATTTCATATAGAATTAGGAATGTTTACATCACACTGGTTAATATATACCTGATCTCGTTTACTTAGTTATTGTGTTAAGACATTTATACTCTATACTAATAGATCCAACACGTACCCTTGCATTATGCACCATACATGTGATTCCACCATTCACCCTCCCTTGATCTAATCTCCCCACTCCCCTTTTATCCCCCTCTTTCATCTTGGGCCATAGTTGTGATCTGTTCTTCATATGAAAGTGTGAGTGATTATAAATTGTTTTCATAATAGTACTTAATACACTGGATATTTTTTCTTCCATTCTTGAGATACTTTACTAAGTAGGATATGTTCCAGCTCCATCCATGTAAATGTAAAAGAGATATAGTCTCCATTTTTTAAGGCTGCATAGTATTCCATGGTATACATATACCATAATTTATTAATCCATTCATGGGTCAATGGGCACTTGGGCTTCTTCCATGACTTGGCTATTATGAATTGAGCTGCAATGAACAATCTGGTGCAAATATCTTCATTATAAAGTGATTTTTTGGTCTTTTGAGAATTTATAATT